>CAUYON010090548.1:0-14546 GCA_963573935.1 Arctocebus calabarensis
ACAGCATGAGGCTCTGTCTCAAAAAAAAAATTAAATTAAATTAAAAAAATAAATAATAAATAAATAAATTTTAGTATATGTGCTATGGGAAAATTTAACTCTCACTATAGTTTCTTTTCCTTTTGTGGCCCGCGACAATGCCGGACCATTTTTTGGTTGCAGCTGTCATTGTTTTTTGGCAGGCCTGGGCTGGATTTGGACCCGTCAGCTCAGGTGTACGTGGCTGGCGCCTTAACCCATTGAGCCACAGGCACCAAGCCTCACTATAGTTTGTGACAGAAAAAGATTTTAGGTTCATAGAAGACAATACAATAAATTAGTGATGAGATTAGAAAAATTATGGGATTATAAAAAGTCACAATTACATGATGATAATAATAATGAATGAAGTCACTTATCTTTAAAACAGCCATTAGAACATAGATTTTCTTTTTGTTCTTTTCGAGACAGTGTCTCTTTGTCACCCTGGGTAGAGTGCCGTGGCATCATAGCTTACAGCAACCTCAAACTCCTGGGCTCAAGCGATCCTCTCATCTCAGCCTCCCAAATAGATTATAGGCACCTGCCACAATGCCCAGCTTTTTTTTAGACGGGGTCTTGCTCTTGCTCAGGCTGGTCTCAAACTCCTGAGCTCAAGCAATCCATCCATCTTGGCTTACCAGAGTGCTAGGATTACAGGTGTGAGCCACTGTGCCCAGCCCTTGCATTCTCTATTTTTATTTTATTTTTGAGATAAGAGTCTCACCATGTCGCCCTCAGTAGAGTGCACAGAGTCATAGCTCACAGCAACCTCAGACTCTTGGGCTTAAGCGATTATCTTGCCTCAGCCTCCTAAGTAGCTGGGACTACAGGCGCCCGCCACAATGCCTAGCAATTTTTTTGTTGCAGTTGCCATTGTTGTTTAGCAGGCCCAAGCCGGGTTCGAACCCGCCAGCCTTGCTGTATGTGGCTGACACCATAACCACTGTGCTATAAGCGCTGAGCCTATTTTTTTTTAGACAGAGTTTCAAGCTGTTGCCCTGCGTACAGTGCTGCGGTGTCACAGCTCACAGCAACCTCCAACTCCTGGGCTCAAGTGATTTTCCTGCCTCTGCTCCCCAAGTAGCTGGGAGTATAGGTGCCTGGTCACAATACCCTGCTATTTCTGCAGCTATCATTGTTTGTTTGGTGGCCTGGGCTGGATTTGAACCTGCCAGCTCAGGTGGATGTGGCCAGCGCCTTAGCTGCTTGAGCCACAGGCGCTGAGCCCCTATTCTCTATTTTTTCTTTCTTTCTTTTTTTTTTGGTAGAGACAGAGTCTCACTTATTGCCCCTGGTAGGGTGCCATGGTGTCACACAGCTCATAGCAACCTCAAATTCTTGGGCTTAAGCAATTCTCCTGCCTCAGCCTCCCGAGTAGCTGAGACTACAGGCACCTGCCACAACACCCGACTATTTTTCTGTTTTGCAGTTTGGTGGAGGCCGGGTTTGAACCCGCCACCTTCAGTATATGGGACCGGTGCCCTACTTGATGAGCCACATGTGCCACCAGTCTATTCTCTATTTTTAAAACAGGTCTGGCACTGTCTCAAAAAATAAATAAATAAAAGATTTAAGAATTAATCTACTGATGGCTCGGCACCTGTGGCTCAACGGGCTAAGGTGCCAGCCACCTACACCTGAGCTGACGGGTTCGAATCCAGCTCAGGCCCGCCAAACAACGACAGCCGCAACCAAAAAATGGCTGGGCATTGTGGCGGGCGCCTGTAGTCCCAGCTACTTGGGAGGAGGAGGCAAGAGACTCACTTGAGCCCAGGAATTGGAGGTTGTGTGAGCTGTGATGCCACAGCACTCTACCCAGGGTGACAGCTTAAGGCTCTGTCTAAAAAAAAGAATTAATCTATTGAATTTACCTATGGCAAGCACTAACGCTAGCTATCACTGATACTTTACAGATGAGGAATGAGACCCAAGAAGCTCACCCGTTAGCCAAACATTTTCAAGGCCAAAATGCTAGTAAATGGCTAGGCTGGGACTCTGTAATCTCTTGACTAGCACACTATACCTCAATTCACTCTCCCTTTCCACATGTTCAGTTACTTTATCAGCTTTAACCGGTTAGAAGACATTAAAAGGTCTTGCTTTATAAGAGAACTCTGAAGACAAATATCATATAATATCTGGCCAAAGTGATTTTTCAAAAATAAATTTTTTTTTTTTTTTGAGACAGAGCCTCAAGCTATCACCCTGGATAGAGTGTCGTGGCATCACAGCTCACAGCAACCTCCAATTCCTGGGCTCAAGTGAGTCTCCTGCCTTTGCCTCCCAAGTAGCTGGGACTACAGGCGTCCGCCACAACGCCTGGCCATTTTTTTTTTTTTTTTTTTGGTTGCAGCCGTCATTGTTATTTGGCGGACCGGGCTGGATTCGAACCCACCAGCTTAGGTGTATGTGGCTGGCGCCTTAGACCGCTTAGCCACAGGCGCTGAGCCTACACTATAAAATTTTTAAAATAACTAAATCTAGGCGTGGTGCCCTTAGCACAGTTACGGTGCACCAAGTACACATGGGCCGTGGGTTTGAACATGTTCTGGGCCACCTAAACAACAACAACTGCAACAAAAAAATAGCCAGGAATTGTGGCAGGTGCCTGTAGTCCCAGCTTCTTGGGAGGCTGAGGCAAGAGAATTGCCTAAGCCCCCAAGAGTTGGAGGTTGCTGTGAGCTTTGATGGCATTGCACTCTACAGAGGGAGACATGGTGTGACTCTGTCTCAGAAAAGAAAAAAAAAAAGGAACTAATCTATTAAGGCCTGTTGCAGTGGCTCACGCCTATAATCCTAGCAATTGGGAGGCTGAGGCAGGTGGATTGCCTGAGCTCATGGGTTCAAGACCAGGCTGAGCCAGAGTGAAACCTTGTCTCTAAAAATAGCCAGGTGTTGTGGTGGGCGCCTGTAGTCCCAGCTGCTTGACAGGCTGAGGCAAGAGAAGTCACTTGAGCACAAGAGTTTGAGGTTGCTGTCCGCTGTGATGCCAAGACACTCTACTAAGGGTGACAAAATAAGACTCTGTCTCAAAAGAAAGAAAAAAAGAACTAATCTATTTGTCAAATGTTTACTGAGTACCCCCTGGGTCAAGATATATTAGGTACCGGAAGTACGGGTAAGTATATTACTGATCTATCTGTATTGTTTTAAAGCTCAGAGTCTATTAAAAAAATAAATGTGATAAAAGAACTGTGATATAACACAAAAACAGCCGAAAAGAAAAGAAATGAAGCAATCATCTAGAGTTGAAATTTTTTTTTTTTTTGAGACAGAGCCTCAAGCTGTCACCCTGAATAGAGTGCTGTGGCATCACAGCTCACAGCAACCTCCAATTCCTGGGCTCAAGCGAGTCTCCTGCCTCCACTTCCCAAGTAGCTGGGACTACAGGCGCCCACCAGAACGCCCGGCCATTTTTTGGTTGCAGCCGTCATTGTTGTTTGGCAGGCCTGGGGTGGATTCGAACCTGCCAGCTCAGGTGCACGTGGCTGGCGCCTTAGCCTGTTGAGCCACAGGCGCCCAGCCTAGAGTTGAATTTTGAAAGATAAGCACTAATCTTGTAACACTGGGGTGAGGGAAGTATTCAATATTGCAAAGGAAGAAACAGAATGTTCCAAAGCACAGAGGCCGAAGATCACACAGCATACTAAAGGAAAAGATAGAGATTAAAGGGGATGTGTGGATTAGTGGAATTTAAAGTCTTTTAAGAAAGCGAGTAACAATCAAATTCTCACTTTTGAGACTCATTCTGGGCTGGGTATAGAGGCTCCCACCTTTAATCTTAGCACTCTGGGAGACTGAGGATAGCATAAGCTCAAGGGTTTGAGACCAGCCTGAGCAGAAAGCGAGACCCCCGTCTCTACTAAAAATGGGGAAACTAAGGCATGGCTCGGCACCCATGCACAGTGGTTATAGTGCCAGCCATGTTCACCGAGGCTGGCAGGTTTGAGCCAGGCCTAGATCAGCTAAATAACAACAACTGCAACAAAAAAAAAAGTAGCCCAGCATTGTGGCAGGCCTCTGTCATCCCAGCTGCTTAGGAGGCTGAGGCAAGAGAATCACTTAAGCTTCGGGCGGCGCCTGTGGCTCAGCGAGTAGGGAGCCGGCCCCATATACTGAGGGCTGCAGGTTCAAACCCGGCCCCGGCCGAACTGCATCAAAAATTAGCCAAGCGCTGTGGCGGGCACCTGTAGTCCCAGCTAATTGGGAGGCTGAGGCAAGAGAATCGCTTAAGCCCAAGAGCTGGAGGTTGCTGTGACTCCACAGCACTCTACAGAGGGCGATAAAGTGAGACTCTGTCTCCACAAAAAAAAAAAAAAAGAGTTTGAGGTTACTGTGAGCTGTGATGCCAGCAAAGGCACTCTACTGAGGGCAACATTGAGACTCTGTCTCAAAAAAACAGAAAGCCACAGCACGCCACCTAGGGCAACAACTGTGAGACTATGGAGACTATGTCTCAAAAAAAAAAAAAATCATTCTGGCAGCAGTATAGGCTCAGTTCAAAGAAAGTATATTGTAACAGTCTAGGCAAATCATGAGACCCTAAACTTAAGAGAATAGCAGTGAAGAGTGTTCACAACATGAAACAAGATGAAGGTGCCTGAATCGAAAATTCCAAATGCCTAGCAAAGCGTATATACAGTATTACAGAGGATCAATTCAAGTTTTTTTTTTTTTTTTGGCCAGGTCCAAGTTTGAACCTGCCACCTCCGGTATTTAGGGCCAGGGTCCTACTCCTTTGAGCCACAGGCTCCGCCCTAATTCAAGGTTTTTAAACAAATGCAGGAATAGTGAACATGAGAATGAAAGAAAGGACAAACACAATTCCATTTCTAAACAGGTGAAACTACATTGTATCCTACAGCTAATCACAGGAACAGAAGGAACCAGTTTGTCAAGAGATGATAAACTTCACTTCTGGACAGGCTAACTTTGAGGACTATATGAGGTAAGGATGCTCAACGTACAGCTCATCATGAAATCAAGGAAAATATGAGCTAAACACACAAATCTGCAAGTAGACATAGATACAGGCAATATTAGACTTGACTAAATAGCTTGCTCCCGAAGAAGTTGCATGCAAGACAACCAATCCTGGGGAAACAAACATTTACAGCACCACGTCAAAGAAACAATTAGCAAAGAAGAAAGCAACAACAAAAACATAAGAGCAAGAAAGCCAAGATAAAATGGAGATATGAGTGCCAGAATAATATCAAAAGCATTAAAGAAGTTAAGATATGAACCCATGAGACCACCTGGTTTGAAAATAAAGGGGCTTGGCTCGGCACTTGTAGCTCAAGCGGCTAAAGTGCCAGCCACATACACCAGAGCTGGCTGGGTGGGTTCAAATCCAGCCCGGGCCTGCAAAATAACAATGACAACTACAACCAAAAAATAGCCAGGCATTGTGATGGGCGCCTGTAGTCCCAACTACTTAGGAGGCTGAATCAAGACAATCACTTAAGCCCAAGAGCTGAAGGTTGCTGTGAGCTGTGACATCACAGCACTCTATCCAGGGCGACAGCTTGAAACTCTTGTCTCAAAAAAAAAGAAAGAAAATAAAGGGGTTTGTGGGCCAGGCATGGTGGCTCACGCCTGTAATCCTAGCACCTTGAGAGGTAGAGATGGGAGGATCATTTGGGCTCAGGAGTTTGAGACCAGCCTAAGTAAGAGCAAAACCCCATCTGTACTAAAGAGAGAAAATATAGCCAGGCCTCGTGTGAGCCTGTATTCCCAGCTACATGGGAGGCTGAGGCAGGTTTGCTTAAGCCTGTAAGTTTGAGGTTCCAATGAGCTCGGATGCCACCACTACACTCTACACAGGGTGACAGAGCAATCCTTTGTCCCAAAACCACAACAATAAAACCAAAAAAGGGGCTGGTGATGAGTTCACACAAAGAGCAATTTCAGGGTGTTGCTGGCCCCATATACCAGAGGTGGTAGGTTCAAACCTAGCCCCGGCCAAAAACTGCAAAAAAAAAAAAAAAAAGATCAATTTCAGTGGAATACTACCTGTGGTATTCAGGAATGAATAGGATGTGAGAAAGTAACAATTGTGAGCACACTAAAGGCAATGGCGAGACATAACAATACCTGGTGTTTGGATATCATCATTTATTTCTCATATACCAAAAAGGAAATCGTTACTTGCCTATATCCAGTTTTGGTCTCTACACTGCTCTAGCTTAAGGTCTGATAAGAGAATTATATTAAACTATACTCATATAGCTTCTCGGCCTTTCGGCTAAGATCAAATGCAAACTACACTTGACATACTACATTAATGAAACAGGCTAAATACTTCCTGAAGGTCTATAAAAATAACTTCTACAATGAAGTTCTTCATTTTGTAATGAAATGCAAAATAAGCATCTTAATGGTAATCTACATAAATTCTAAGTAAATAATTTCAAACACATAATTCATTCTAACACATCTGAGAGTATGCAACAAATAAAAATGTATACTTACAACTAAATCATCTGTTACTTTCATACACAAACTCCCATCAGAATGCCTGTATTTGAGAACCACACGTGCCTGAAATAAAAATACATGATTTAAAAACAATGTAGACAGGCTCCGCGCCTGTGGTTCAATGGGCTAAGGCGCCAGCCACGTACACCTGAGCTGGCGGGTTCGAATCCAGCCTGGGTCACCAAACAACAAAGACGGCTGCAACGGCCGGGCGTTGTGGCGGGTGCCTGTAGTCTCAGCTACTTGGGAGGTGGAGGCAAGAGACTTGCTTAAGCCCATGAATTGTAGGTTGCTGTGAGCTGTAATGCCACAGCACTCTATCCAGGGTGACAGCTGAGGCTCTGTCTCAAAAAAAAAAATAAATAAATAAAAATAAAAACAATGAAGACAGATAACATTTCTCATAAATAATATAATGTCCAAGTGGGTTGAAAAGGATCCTTTTAGAGTAAATACTCCAAATATCTTAAGGCATCCTTTACTATATACACTTATGAATTAAAATGAGGTTAAAAAAATTCATTTTAGTTCATTCCCATTGCTATAATTTATTTTTTCAAAGACTTAAAAAAATAAATTGGGCATTCTAGTTGCAGCCAGTTTGAAGAGTTGTACTGAAAATTCCCTAAACACATCCATAATCAGGGAATATCTGGGAGACTTTAAGGCAGTTTAATGAGTATTTTTTTTTTTTTTAAAGAAATAAAAAGTCTCACCCCATCGCCCTCAGTAGAGTGCTATGGCGTGACAGCTCACAGCAACTGCCAACTCCTGGGCTTAGGCACAGCCTCCCAAGCAGGTGGGACTACAGGTACCTGCCACAACACCTGGCTATTTTTTCTTGCAGTTTGGCTGGGGCCAGGGTGGAATCTGCCATCCTTGGTACATGGGGCTGGTGCCCTACCCACTGAGCCACAGGCGCCGCCCCTCATAATCATCTTTGTATCTCCCACAGAACCTAATTCGACTTGGGGTTCAGTCACACAGGATTGGGGGAATGAATGGAGCACAAAGAAGATAACTGAGTTACAAGTTACAACAAAACAGGAGGAGGACATCATACATTATCAGTCCTAGGGTTTCCAGTACAAAACCCCTTCAAAAAACACTTAATTTGGCTCCGGACCTGTGGCTCAAGCAGCTAAGTTGCCAGCTACATACACCTGAGCTGGTAGGTTCAAATCCAGCCCAGCCCACCAAACAACAATGATGGCTGCAACCAAAAAAATAGCCGGGCGTTGTGGTGGACACCTGTAATCCCAGCTACTTAGGAGGCAGAGGCAGGAGAATTGCTTGAGCCCAGGAGTTGGGGGCTGCTGTGAGCTGTGATGCCACGGCATTCTACCCAGGGTGACAGCTTGAGGCTCTGTCTCAAAAAAACAAAACAAAGGGCAGTGCCTGTGGCTCAGCAAGTAGGACAAGTAGGACTCCGGCCCCATACACCGAGGTGGCGGCTTCAAACCCTGCCCCAGCCAAACTGCATCAAACAATAGCTGGGCGTTGTGGCGGGAGCCTGCAGTCCTAGCTACTCAGGAGGCTAATGCAAGAGAATCACCTAAGCCCAGGAGCTGGAGGGTGCTGTGAGCTGTGACTCCATAGCACTCTACTGAGGGTGATAAAGTGAGACTCTGTCTCTACAACAACACAACACAAAACAAAACAATAAAACACATAATTCTAAAAAGGTAGGCATTTAGGGCCTGGCTCAGTGGCTCATGCCTGTAATCCTAGCACTCTGAGAGGCCAAAGCAGGTGAATTGCTTGAGTTGAGAAGTTTGAGACCAGCCTAAGTAAGAGTGAGATCCAGTCTCTACTAAAAATAGAAAATCTAGCCCAGAATTTTGGGGGGTGCCTATAGTCCCAGCTACTGAGACGCTGAGGCAAGAAGATCGCTTAAACCCAAGAATTTCAGGTTGCTGTGAACTATGACGACCCCCAGAGTGACAGCTTGAGACTGTCTTAAAAACAAACATAGGGCACCAGGCCCATATGACGGAGGTTGTAAGTTCAAAACCAGCCCTGGACAAAAAAAAAAAAAAGAAAGAAAGGAAAAACAAACAAACAAATGAATCAATTAAAAGAAGACTTTTAATTAACAAGCAGATACTTCAAATAACTTTTACACATGACAATAAAAGAAGTGAAAACTGAAGAAAGAAAGAAAAATCAACCCCTAAATGCTAAATTCCCATCAATTTGACTTCTTTGCTTTGTAATAATGAGCTAATTTCCAGCATCCCTTTCCAGTGATTCTTTTCCCAGGGGCCATGAATGTATTTCAGGACCCCGTAAGTCCCCTGAATGTTTGCAAACATTTATGTATAGATGAATTTTTCTGAGGAAAGGGTGAAAGCATCCTCATGTTCTCAACAAACCAATGATTCACACAAGATTAAGAACCTCAGGGTGGCTCAGTGGGCAGGGCACCGACCTCATATACCGAGGGTGGCGGGTTCAAACCCGGCCCAGGCCAAATTGCAACAACAAAAAAATAGCCAGGCGTTGTGGTGGGCACCTTAGTCCCAGCTACTTAGGAGGCTGAGGCAAGAGACTCGCCTAAGCACAAGAGTTGGAAGTTGTGGGCGGCGCCTGTGGCTCAGTGAGTAGGGCGCCGGCTCCATATGCCAGAGGTGGTGGGTCCAAACCCAGCCCCGGCCAAAAACTGCAAAAAAAAAAAAAAGAGTTGGAAGTTGTTGTGAGCTGTGATGCCACAGTACTTAACCGAGGGCGACAAAGTGAGACCCTGTCTCTAAAAAAAAAGATTAAGGCTCAGCGCCTGTGGCTCAACGGGCTAAGGCGCCAGCCACGTACACCTGAGCTGGCGGGTTCAAATCCAGCCCGGGCCGCCAAACAACAATGACGGCTGCAACCAAAAAGTAGCTGGGCGTTGTGGGGGGCGCCTGCAGTCCCAGCTACTTGGGAGGCGGAGGCAAGAGACTCGCTTGAGCCCAGGAATTGGAGGTTGCTGTGAGCTGTGATGCCACGGCCCTCTACCCAGGGTGACAGCTTGAGGCTCTGTCTCAAAAAAAAAAAAAAAAAAGATTAAGAACCTCTATTCTGCGGGGTGCAGAAGCTTTCAAATACGGATCTTTCAAGAATGTCTGCGCGGAGGCAGAAAAACATTGCCCCCATTATATAGATGTAACTCTTAAGCGTGGCGGTACGGGAAGAGGACTGTCAACTCAGGGAGAAGAGGCTGACGCTGCAGGTGCAGGAGCCCGGCACCGCACGCCCGTAGCCCCTCCAAGCCACAAAGGCAGCGCGGGGCGGGAGTGCGCAGGGCTGAAAGGCCCGGACTGCGGCCGGTTCGGGACCGGGGAGGGAGCGGGGGAGACGGCAGGAACAATCAGACTTGGCAGTCGAGCTCTGCTCACCCCCAGCACCTCTTGAAAGCGCTAGGGGAGCTCCGGGGGCCCGAGGGGATGGCAGGGAAGACACCCTGACCTAGGGCTGGAGGCAGCGGCCCCGCTAGTTTACCTTCATGGGGTCGGCGAGATAGAGCTTCTCGGCCGCGCGGCTGAACTCCTCCCAGGTCTGGTACTGCGGCATCTTGGCTCGGGTGGAACAGCAGAGGGGCAAGCCCGCGAGACTGGGCCCACCTGCGTCCCTCCTCCCGCAGCCGCCGAGAGACACAGGCACCCCAGCACTCCAAGATGGTGGCGCCGCCTCGAACCAACGCCTCGCTCCATTGGACGGCCGCGGCCACGCTGGCCCAATGGGCGGGCGGGCTGTTGCGAGGGGGCGGAGCCCCGCGCGTGTGCTCAGGGAGCAGGCGCGGAGCAGTCGGGAGCCTGCGACCCGCAGCGCCGCTCGTGGCCGTGGGTGGGCGCTCAGCTACAACGGGGACTTGCCCTGGCAAAGTGTCCTAATCGTTTGTACCCTCGTATTCAACTGAAATTAAAAAAGAAAAGGAGTGACGTCTGTCCCGCTGCCCTGTGCGGGAGCTGCAGGGTCCTTCCACGAAGATTGAGAATGGAGGCGACAGGGTCTGGCTGTCGCGCTTGCAGCCTAGTGAAGGAACAACCTAAGACTTGATATGATGAACATTTACGTCAGGTTAGTGCAGCACAGAGGAAGGATGGTAACTTGTGGGTCCGGGGGAGGCTCATAGAAAGGACACCGCCGAACTGGCGGCAAGGAGGCGCAGGACACCTGGCCCATTTTACATCAGCAGCACATTTAATATGACTGGTGTTTAGGGAAAGTGGAAGGAGAAAAGGCAGAGGAAAGAGGCACGTCAGCATTTATGCCAGGATAAGAAATTCGAAATTTTTTTCTCCAGGCAGTGGGGTGAGTACTGAGAGGTCAAAGACCGAAAATAAAAGATTATTCAGAAATCTGAAGGAAAGGAAACAGGGTCCAGGTTCTGTGTAGGCAACAGTCGGCCTTTATTTCCATGGGTGTTTGGGGAAGCTGAGTTCCAGAAGGAAGTCAGTGCGTGGGTTAAGGTGGATGGAAATTTAAAAGGTCAGAGGGGTAGGAATTGGCACACTTTTTCCTGGGTGGGACATTCATGCATTCATTTCTTCACTTTTTCCTGGGTGGGACATTCATGCATTCATTTCTTCACTTTTTCCTGGGTAGGACATTCATGCATTCATTTCTTCACTTTTTCCTGGGTAGGACATTCATGCATTCATTTCTTCCTGGGAAGGTCGGTTCCATTTGGGCAGGTTGGTTCCATTTGACACTATCAAGTATCTTCCTTAGATCAAGCTTAGGTGGGTGTTACCACACCTGGCTAATTTTTCTTCTTTTCTTTTTTTGTAGAGACAGGGTCTCACTGTGTTATTCAAGTCCTCCTGCCTTGGCCTTCCGAAGTGCTGGGATTATGGGCATGAGTCACTGTGCTTGGCCAAAACACTGCTTATTATTATTATTAATCTTTTTTTTGTTTTTAATAGACAGGATCTTGTTATGTTGCACAGGCTTGTCTCAAACTCCCGGGGTCAAGTAATTCTCCCATCTCACTCTCTTGAGTAGCTGGCACTATGGGCAAATGCTAATAGTCCTACTCTCTGCAAAACACCAAATTTAAGTGTACAGTTTGATGTATTTTGTTAAATATGTACATCCCCACGTACCCAATACCTCAATCAAAATATAGGACATTTCTTTATCTCCAGAAAATTCCCCTATGCTTCTTTTTTTTAAAAGACAGAGTCTCACCTCATCACCCTCTGTAGAGTGCCGTGGCATCACACAGCTCACAGCAACCTCCAAATCCTGGGCTTAGGCGATTCTCTTGCCTCAGACTCCAGAGTAGCTGGGACTACAGGCACCTACCACAACACCCAGCTATTTTTTTGTTTTGCAGTTTGGCTGGGACTGGGTTTGAATCCACCACCCATGGTATATGGGCCAGCATCCTACTCACTGAGCCACAGGCGCCGCCCACCCCCATGCTTCTTTATGTTCAGTTCTTTCACCCCTACACTGATCCAAATCACTGATTTGCTTTTACTACAATAGATTAGTTTTGCCTTTGATTGAAAGGCTTTAAATATATTTGCATTTTATAGGGCTGCATCTGCAAACCAAGACTGAGTTGAAGTGGTACAAATCTGGAGACAGGCAGACCTCTTAAAATGCAGTAATACAGTCAGAAGAGGCCATGGATCTGAGTGAGGGCACTAGCTTAGGAATGGAGAAGAAGATGTGGATTCAAGATTTACTTGATAAGTGATTGAATGTTGGGTATAAAAGAGGAAAGAATAGAAGATGACTCCCAGGGCAGTGGAAGTGCAGGTACCAGTGATACAGAGGAAAAGGAAGAAGAACAGGTTTGGGAGATACTGGGGAAGGCAAAAGGATTCAGTTCTGGACTTGATGAGCATGAAGTGTCTTCGGAACTTCCTGGTGGAGATGTCTGGTAGCCCAGAGGTGTCAGCAGATAGGTCATAGTTGAACCTTCTCAGGGAGAGGACATAACATAAGACAAAGGACAAACACTGGGAAACAGCCACATGGACAAAGGATTAGAGAGAGGAATTAGACTCCACAAAGGAGACAGAAGAGAAATTATCAGGAAGATAAAAGGAGACTGGGAGTATCTGGGAAGTGAGGGGAAAAGACAGCTTTGAGGAGGAAACAGTTGGTTATGTCAGATGGCAGACAGGGTGAAAGTACAGTGAGAACTGAAATGAGTCGATTGACCATAGTCACAGGGAGTTCACTGGTGACCTGGGCTAGTGGAACCTCAGTTGGGCTGGGGTCCAGGGAGGAACTGTCTACAGTTCAAAGAGCTGAAGAAGTACAAAGTAGGGCATCTCTTATACAGTCCTTTATAAAAGCTCAGTCATGAACAGAAGAGATGGGAAAATGGCCCTAAAGGAATACCAAGTAAAAAAAGTGTTATGTTAGGAGATGAAAATATTTTGTGCATATTTGTAACTTTTAGGGAAAGACACTTATAAGATGTAGAGACTGAAAATACAACAGAGGCCAGGCATTCTGGGAGGCTGAGGTGAGAGGATCTTTTGAGCTCAGGAGTTCAAGATCAGCCTCAGCAAGAGTGAGCCCCACCCCCTTCTCTACTAAAAACAGGAAAATTAGCTGGGGATCATGGCTGATGCCTGCAGTCCCAGCTACTCAAGAGGCTGAGGCAAGAGGATCATGTTAGCCCAGGGGTTGGAGGTTGCTGTGAGCTATGATGATGCCACTGTACTCTCACTCTACAGAGTGAGATGGGAGGAAGGAAGGGAAGAAGAGACGGAGGGAGGGAAAAAGCAAGGAAAGGAGAGAAGAAAATACAGGAGAGGAAAGCAAAATCTCAGAGGAAACATGAGGGGGAAAACCAAAAGCCCAGATGAGAAAAAAAAAAGGTTCACCATTGCCTTTGAGGTGGTGGGAAAGGAGGAAAAGTTGGGTCAAGGTATGTAGATACAAGGGCGAGATGGTAAATTTTCTTTGTCACCTGAGAGACCATCGTCTAAAACAGAAGGGTATAGCCTGGTGTTGTGGGCGCCTGTGGTCCCAGCCACTCGGGAGGCTGAGGCAAGAGAATCGGCTAAGCCCAGGAGTTGAAGGTGGTTGTGAGGTGTGTGACGCCATGGCACTCTACTGAGGGTAATAAAGTGAGACTCTGTCTCTATGAAAATAAATAAATAAATAAAACAGGAGGGTAAGAGTGGGTTTGGAGGCTTGTGGAGATTTGGAAAACCCATTGTAAGAAATAAGGAAGCCAATAGGAAACTCAAAAACAGTATATTAGGGTGGTACCTGTGGCTCAGTGAGTAGGACGCCAGCACCATATGCCATAGGTGGTGGGTTCAAACCCAGCCCTGGCCAAAAAACAAAACAGTATATTAGAGTTGAAAGCTGAGTTGAAACTGGAGCTCATATTCTGGGAATAGCAGCACTTGGGGTCTGCCAAGCACCACCCAAAAGCCTAGGTCTTGGAATGGAAAACACAGATGTTAGGGATTTATAAGGCACACGAGGAAGAAGAAAAAGCGTAAAGAATGTTGAAGATACTGGCAAGAGAGTGATTGAAGTGATGAATTATGGGATCCAAGTTAGATAGTAATTAGGTCAAAAGAGAGGGGCCTCAGCTCGGTGCCTATGGCTCAAGCGGCTAAGGCGCCAGCCACAAGCACCTGAGCTGGCAGGTTTGAATCCAGCCCAGGCCCGCCAAACAACGACTGCTGCAACCAAAAAATAGTTGGGCGTTGTTGCAGGTGCCTGAGGTCTCAGCTAGTTGAGAGGCGGAGGCAGGAGAATCGCCTGAGCCCAAGAATAGGAGGTTGCTCTGAGCTGTGATGCCAGGGCAAGAGCTTGAGGCTGTGTCTCAAAATAAATAAATAAATAAAAATAGAGGCCTCAAGGAAATCTGAAGTCAGTATGATTGGATGGAGAAACTAGATTGGATACTGGAATTTAAAATTTTAGAGAAGCAATAGTTTCTGGTGAGGTTGCATTGATAGTTGGGTTGTCCATGCAAAAATTAAAGATACTTATGATTAAGTAAGAGGGTAAGATAAATAAGAAGGCTTAAGGCTCGGCACCTTGTGGCTCAGCGGGCTAAGGCTCCAGCCACGTACACC
>CAUYON010090549.1:0-14634 GCA_963573935.1 Arctocebus calabarensis
AAATCCAACTTTTCCTCTATTTTATTGATCTTGTTTGCAATCCAAATTCTGAATTCAATTTCTGACTTTTCAGCCATCTGTTTATGCATAGGATCCTTGCTTGTGTCTGCCAGATTATTCCTTGGGGGGGTTGATCTAGTCTGGTTGTTCGTATTTCCAGAGCTTTTCCGTTGATTCTGCCCCATGATTAATTTTACACCGTTTGGCTATCTGAGTAGATAAGGACAATTCAGGCTGGGAGTTCTAGGAGTAGTGATTGACCAGTCCTTTGCTTAAAAGCTTGGACTGGTGTCTGTACCTTTTCCTCTAGAGTTTTGCCACTGCTTGCAAAACTGGGGACCTTCTTGGTGTGGTGGGGCTAAGTGGCTCTGTCTTATTTTCAGGTGGTCTTTGTCTTACCCTAGAGAATCTGTTACTCTGTATTGAAATCTGAGCTGTGAAGGAATATCAGAGTTATGTCGCCGCACCCCCCACAGGCAACAATTGAAAAAGCCAAATCAAACCTTCCCACTACCACACACCCAGGGTACCACTTTGAAAAGTCCTTGGGTGATTAGACCAGCTGAGGAGGTCCCAACCAATTGTCCTAGCCAGCACCAATCTCAAATGGAAGAGTTAACAAAGTCTCTGGCAACTAGATAGCAGGGATCCGCTGGAAGCTCTCGTATAATTCACTTCGATGCTATGTGAGCTCAGGAGGGCACTCCCCAGCAAGTAAATTAGTCTGGGAAGGCTAAAGCCTCCTTCCCAACCTTGCCCCTCTGTCACACTCAGTTGGTGGTAACAGTTGTGATCCAGTTTCCTCCAATGAGCAGATGCTCCAGAGGTTTGCGCCTGCCTGGGTCACAGTGAGGTCTGTGGCTCCCCAAACATTCCACTACTCCCTGTCTCTGTTTAGAAGGGGGAGGTGAGCCCTGACAACCTGAGTACTTAACAGGGGCTGGGGCGATTCACTCAGTTCCAGCCCTGTCTCTGATTGATGTTGATGCTGGAACAGAACAAGTTCACAGAATTTATTTCTGTCAAGGCTATTTTCCCTGATCAGACCCAGGCTGCAAATGGGTTTTACTCAGTCTGTGAGTTCCAGCCCTTTTTCTCAGCTTTCAACCCCTGAGGGCCAGGTTGAGCAAAGCCGCCCCTCCCTGTGCTTGCTGGTACCGCCTCAGGCCAATCCTTCACCTGCCTTGGTTGCAGTCCGTTCTGCTGGCACCAGAGAAGCCACTCGCCTCCCCTGGCTGCCCAGAAGACTGGGAGAGTCTCCTCAAAACATCCCCAGGGGTGCATCTCTCCTGCTACTGTTCCCAGAGCTGGTTACCGGAGCTGGCCGCCGCCTCGTGCTCAGGAGACCTTCCCACCAGCCAGGTCTCTCGCCCCACTCCCGAGCCAGAAAACCAAGGCAGTTCAACAACAGTCTGAGCCCATTTATACCCCTCAAGAAAGTCTCCAAGAATCTGGACTCTGTGGGGGACAGGCCTCCAGACCTCGGGGTGAGAGTGGAGGAGAACACCAGGAACACCAACTTGCAGGTAGAGAGTATATACAGTTTTATGCCTGGCTGGAGAGCACCTTGGCACCCGAGTAGGGCAAGGAGGTCTGGTTTTTAGAGGGTCTCTCCCGTGGGGTAGACTGGGAGGACATCCGACGTCTGCTCACTTGTTTGTATGGAGGTATGGAGTATACTGCGAACCTCTCTCATGGGGGAGGGGACTCCTGTCCACTTGGTGATGTGCTTTGTACCTTTTTGTTTGTGTCCTTGGGGTCTCAGGTCACCCCAGCAGGGATGATGTGCACTCTTCAACCTTTCCTTTTGGCTCAGATCAAAACCATTGTCTTTCTTGCTGAGTTTCTGTCCTTTAACTCTCCTTCTGGATGGGAACCTCTGCGGAAAGCTGGCTACAGATTGCCATCTTGGCTCCTCCCACGTGATTTTCCATTCTTGTGATACTTTACTATAAGGAATGTGTTTTAATTCCAAACAAGTTAATACAAAAGATATGAAGTCTCCATTTTTTATGGCTGAATAGTACTCCATAGTATACATATACCACATCTGTTAATCCATTCCTGAGTGGATGGGCATTTAGGTTGTGGAAAGATTCATTTTTTTTTTTTATAGATACTGTCCTCTATATTTGTAAAATATAGTTTTTTTAGTCAATTGATGTAATTTCATATTAGAAATATAAATTCTTTCAGAAAGAACTCAATGAAAAATAAATATTTTAAAGGATAAATATTTTGAAAAACCGTCAAATATGAGTCCCACTTGATGAACTGTTTACAGTCTACTTAAAACAACATATGCTTTTAAATAACTTATTTATTAGGAAAAGCAATTGATGATTCTTCACTTCATTCAGAACACTTTTAGAAAAAGTGGTGGTAATTTGATGGAGAGAGCCCTTGCCACACTCTGGACTTAAGTATTGAAGTGGGAATAGGATGTGTAAACTTGGGGATTGTGATTCTAAACAGCACTAATGGATTGCTTCCATCTTGTATTTTTCTTTGGTGTATTTTCTTCTCCCCTATCATTTTGTTCCCTCCAAAGGACTTTCATTTCAAATCATAAAGAATGATTGATATGATAGCACCTTGAATTTTCAGATCCATCTTAGGTCTTCTCAATACTTCTTTTATGACTTAAGCACAAACACACAAAAAACTCCGAGCTTCACACTTTCTCCTTTTCATTAGAAATGAGGAGGTGATAGGTGTTATTCAACATTGAGGTGATAGGTGTTATTCAAATATAATTTGTTTTTCAGTAATCACTTAAAAATTACTTTTAAGTTACTGTAATGATTGGAGGTTATATTGTATTTTATTGAAAACTAAATATGATCATTTAGTAATATCTAAATTAGAACTGAATTCAAATGCATACATCAGATATGTTAACGCAATTCATTTAGAGTTCATAGCTCATTGGTCTCTCATAAGTAAAACCAGGGAAAGAAATTCTATCACAGAAATAAAGAATTAACATGATTATTTAGGTCATTTAGTAGATGGATACTAGTTAAATGGCCAGAATTATGAATTTTTCTGTTTCTGGCTACTATTTCCATGTATTTTCTTCAACTAATTCATTCATACTATAAACTCAATTCCACAAAGTAGGAAATTTATTCTATTTTCACGTGATAAAGTTCAATATGTAACATACACACACACACACACACATATATATATATATTTTAGAAATCTAGGAAAATAACATGACTAATATTTTCCCCAGATTTTGTTTCCTTTGTCTAAATAAAACATTTGGATCAACAGTCATCTCAATATATAATTCCACATTTTAATCAATAATTTCTTATTGCTTTTTAACTTTTTAACTGAGATCATCTACCAAAATGTAGTAATGATATAGTAAAGATTTCCTAGGTTTTCTTTTGCATAGAAGCAATTTTCTCTAGTTGCTGATTATATCAAAATCTCATTTTTAAATGCCAGTAGCACTAATTAATAGCAGGGGGATAAAATTTAATAAAAGGTCAGCTATATTACTCAGTGAGAGTAACTAAATCTATTATGCCTTTAGAAATAATATATTTAGGTAAACAAGCTTGGAATTGATTCCAGATATGGACAAATAAATTTTAATATAGATTTTTACAATGTAACTCCTGTATAATATCAGATTATTATCTTTAGATGTGATTACTAGAAAACAAATAATATTGCAAACTAAATAATATAGAATAGTATTTCTTTTTCTTCACAGAGCTTAGATTTGAAAGATAGTAGCTATGAAGTGTTACAGTAGAGTGAAGCCACTTCAAAATATCTTGATTACCTGTATGGGGCTCATTGTTATATTTACAATAAATATATGTCTAGAGGTGGGGATGACTTCAACTTCAAATAACATCATTGGTCCCATAAACAATTGATTATTCTGGAAATACTTGTTCTTCTTAGTTAAGGTATCTAATATCTTTTTCCACATCCCTGATTAACACATCCAGCTCTATTTTCATGCATAACTGAAAGTCACAAAGGGTTCTTTTTTTTTTTTTTTTTTGCAGTTTTTGGCCAGGGCTGGGTTTGAACCCGCCACCTCCGGCGTATGGGGCTGGTGCCCTACTCACTGAGCCACAGGCGCCACCCCACAAAGAGTTCTTAATACTTGCTCTAAATAAATTTTATTTTATCAATGTGTACTTCACTCTTTCTGTGAATTTCCTTGTGGTGGAAACTGATGCCCGATACAGTTAAACTAATTTACCAACTGGCTAGTGTAGAAAGCTAAAAGCTTTGGAGTCTGGCTCTGTTTCTTGACTTCTAGACTTATCTAAGCCTTACACCAACAAATTTTAGTAATGATGCCCTTGTTTGGAATAACTTCAAGACTCAGGGATTACTCATCTGGAATTTGGGTTAAAAACAAAAAAACTAGAAATAAAAGGGCAACAGTCTGGACCAAGACTAAAACAGAAATATTAACCTAGATACTCACTGCTGATATTAAAATATTAAGAAGGACAAATTGATAGTTACCCCCAAACTATACTCTAGTTATGTTCATATAGTTTTAAAACAAAGTACTCTGTTTATATTTTCTTAGTTTTAATAAATTACATATAATAATCATTGCATAGTGAAAGTTTAGTCTTTTCATCTATATTTTGATTTTGCTTAAAGTCATTGATAATAAAGGTCTTATTTTGGCATGCAAAAAAGAATTCCCAGGATGTAGACTCAAAACCAATATTTGCCTTGGTTATTCCATTTCTTTGTTATGAAATACAAGTATGCATTTTAAATAAATACATAAATAAAGGTCATATAAATAAAGGTTAAAGAGTTTAATAGGATAAGATGAGACCAAAGAAGTACTTAAAAAGTTTCAACTTCTGGAGAAGGGCTAATTGTTATAACCTTCCTTTAATAATCTGATAATAAATAGTGAAGTTACCACTCATTTCCAAGGCTAATGGCACCTACTTTTATTGGCAGTATCTCTGTTGTGTAGGCCATTTAACCTTTTCGATATCAGTCCTATGACCCAAACAATCTACTTCTTGGTGTACGTGCTAACTAACTCTCACATACATATTTAAGAATACACAGGATGTTTATTTTAGCAATTCTTTTTAGTGTCAAAAATCACCAATCAAGACACTTTACAAACATCTTTATAAACATGAATAAAAAAAAGAGAAGACTTTGATGGCAGCAATTATGTTTCTTAAATTTTGACTGGAAACTGAAACATTCAGTGACTAACCGCTACTGGAAATGGAGGGTGCTTAGCTTGTCCATTGTTTTAGGTGAAGCATTGCCTACCGTATTTTTGCAATCTGGTATGAAGTCTTTAAGTATGCAACCTGCGAATCCCATGGTATCATTCCTCTAAGATTTGATTATGCTCCTGACAAACTAGTTTTCAGTGGCTAATGTCATAAAAAAGGGGACAGATAAGCCAGAATGGTGATTTGTACATTCATAATGACAGAGATATCTGGCAGGATAACCAGCACCTGCCACTTCCCCGGATTCTCCCTCCTGATGGGTAAATCAACCTGGGGCAACCAAATTATAGACCAGAAGAGTGATCTGTGTGCAGTGGACTAGAAGAAAGGGAGACCTACAATTAGAGATATTTCAATATTTGAGTCAAATGGTTGGATTTATTTGTTCTGCTTGAAAGATATTTTCACCCCCCCCAAATGATAATAGTCCTTAAAATCAGTCATCCTTTCCCATTTCTCAACTAAAGAAACATTTATATATTTGACTATTTGTTTTTCTTTTAAAACAAAGACAAAAATGCAAAACCACGCTGACAACTTCTCATCTTTTCTTGCAATGATATATGTATATGTTTGACATATTTGAAATTATGCAGCTTTTTCTTGGGTGAGAGAATGCAGCTGACCTTAGGATAGATAAATTGACTATGATTGGGAGTGATTTTTATGCCCATCAAACTTCATTTACCAAACTTATATTACCTGTCACATTAGGCATTGGCAAAGCTGGAAAGATGCAGTCTATCTTTCAACAAATGTAGAGTTCAGGGAAAAGAAGACTAAGCACATATTTCTAATAACTAACGCGGATCACTATAGCCATTAGTACACAAAGGTACAGTAGGATCACAAGAAAAAAGAAACACCTAAGACTTGGAAAAATATTTCTAGAGATTAAAAAATTGGGATTGACCTGAACAGGGAGTAGAAATGTGTCCATTGACTACCACAAGGAATATCCTTCAGGTAGTAGTTTCAAGAGTGTGCAAAGATAGTCTTGATTTATGACAAAGCCTAGTTTTTTTGATAGGAGTTTTGAAACATCTCAATCTCAGTTGGACACAGTTCTAAATGTATTAAGTAAATTTGCTTGCTGACATGAAGAATGTCATCTTTCATATTTATTAACTGTTACATCAAAGGTTATTTGTTTTCAGCTTTGTACCACAATTTTGAACACTTATTTTATTTGGAGTTTTAGTCTATAGTGGAATCTCTGTAACCAGAGCAGCCTATATCTGAATCTCACTGGCTAATTGGGGAGTTTGATATAATTTAAATTCCTACTTTATTGCCCTATCAAAGTATATTTTGTATGGTTGGTAACATTGGCCTTGAGGCTATGAAAACTGGAAAAATCCAGCATTGATTTATTTGGTGTTGACTGTGCATACTTTAAATTTTAATAAAAATGCCACATTTCTATTGTTTTGAAATCCTTCATAACTAGGGTCAGGGTATTACTAATTTTATGGTCTCTAACAGTTTAATGTTGAGCCATGTATAACATTTGACCATTTTTATTTCAATTGCCAGCTTCGGCAGCAGACTACCCTTCTATCATTGGCCTTTTCCCTGAAGAAATTTCACTGCAACTTCTAGAAAAGGAATAAATCTTCAAGATGGAAACTGAACCTCTACTATTCTAAACATGACTGATGTCACAAATTGGTGAAAATAAGAATTATACTCCTTTAGTAGGAAGGGCCTTTCTAGACTAAATATTGCTGCAGCCAGATCACAAAGTGGAAGACACGTTTAAAGATTCACATCAGCATTCTTTGAAAAGTGCTTGCCACCAACACTTGGCAGAAAAATTTTAGTAAGTTTGGAGTCACACCACAAAGTTTGACTTAAGGACTGTTTTTGTGCTATCATTTATTTTACTTTCATCTATTATCATCGAGAAAATTCTTTTCTGAGAGAGCTTTAACAATGCCAAGAACCTGAGGTAACCTAGGGCCCAGTTAACTATCTATACTCTAGTAATACTGTACCATCAATTCCCCTGTCCCTTTGTGAGCACCAACAAATGTCATGCTTATTTAATTGCTCAACACAAAAGACAAAGAGACACTAGAGAGTTCAGCAAATACTGTCTAAAAAAGAATATCACAAAAATATCGTTTATCCCTTTCATTTCCCTCTATACTTTTCCCACCACACTAATAAGAATAGGACTAATAATACTCCACATTCATTGAGCCCGCACTATGTAGCAAACATAGTTCTAGCCACTTGGTGGGCACTTAACTTCATACAATATTAATAACCATATGAAGTAGGTACTAAATAACCCTAATTTTACAGATGAGGAAACTGAGGCATAGAGATACTAAATAACTTGCTGGGAGTCTAACATAATGTAGAGTAGCTTCTAATTACTATGTTTACCACGCTTCATGAAAGGAATACCCAGGGCCAACAGGAGAGTGGAGAGAAAGGAAGATAGTTGAGGAAAGGAGAAATCAATAATCCTTGTGGTCTTGGCAATGAAGAAAGAGAAAACGTAAGGACTCCTTGGGTAGGCAGATAACCAAGAGATACTGGATTCTGTTATGGATGCCCCCAGGACCACGTAAGTTCCCCTTGTGTGAATACCTTGAAATTGTATAAAAAAGCAGCTTAACTACTGATGCTTGATGCTGCTGTTGGTGAACTATATTTCTAACACTAAGGTGCTAGAAATAAGAATGTAGTTCAATTATAGAAGTAAAATTCTGTTTATTAATCTAAGTTTGCAGACCAAGTTTTACTCATTTTCTCCTCAAATAGCAATATGAAGCACATTGAATAGAAAAGCCAACTAAGTTGCAGAAAGGTTAAATGGCTTACCAAAGGCCCCTTCGTCTGTTTTGTCCTTTATTATGTTTGTACAACGTGAGAATGTGAAAGGGATTTCCAGAATTAATCCGTGGAGGACTTGTATTTTTTCATGCCTAAAAGTGTTTAATATTTTCTCGGATGATAAAAGTTAAGGCACATATTTGTCACACAGCATTTGTGAAATGAAGAAAAATAAAAAAGCAAATTGTTATCCATTATGTTATTCAGACCTAACCATGTTGAGCATCGTTTAATTCTCTTATATTTTTATTATAACTTTTGTTTTTATGCATAGGCATAAATGTGAGTGATTTTATAACTTGTATATAACCTTTTGAAAACTTTTTATAACCAATAATACATTGTAAGTGTAACCACAAGATCTTAAATAATCTTTAGGTATATATACTGCACAGGGTTATAATGCATGGAATGTTATGTTTTTTTAAAATAAATCTCATTTCTATGTATTTAGTTTATATTCTATTCAGACTATTAAAGTTATCAGAAGTCTAAACGCACAGATTTTAATAAATTCTTGATTATTTCTTCAAGAAAAAACCTAGAAATTTTTAGGTCAAGGTTTTGTTTTGTTTTTCAGGTTAATGTGAGGGTACAAACAACTAGGTTACAATATTTGCATCTGTTAGCTAGAGTAGTTGTGACCCACACCCGAAAGGTTTGCCAATACCCGTATATTGTGACCAGTAAGTGGAAGCACACCAATCCCTTTCCCCACCTCATTTCTCCCCAGTCCCTCCTTCCTGCACCCCACCCTTGAATTGAATTGAGTTTTTCTCTTATGTGAGCATGTATTAGATCATCTATCAACTTCCTATTACTACTGAGTACATTGGATACTTTCTTTTCCATTCTTGTGGTACTTTACTGAAAAGAATATACTTAAACAGCACCTAGCTTAATACAAAAGATCATTTTATGGCTGAATAGTATTCCATGGTATACATGTACCACAGTTTATTGATCCATTTGTAGGTAGATGGGCATTTAAATTGTTTCCAATTCTTAGCAATTGTAAATTGAGCTGTGATAAACAATCTAGTACAATGTCCTCAGGATAAAATGATTTTTTTCTTCTGGGTAGATGCCTAGTAATGGAATTGCAAGATCAAATGGGAAGTCTAATTTGAGTTCTTTGAGGATTCTCTGTACCTCTTTCCAAAGAGACTGTATTAGTTTGCAGTACCACCAACTGTGTAAAAGTGTTCCCCTTTCTCTGAACCGCACCAGCACCTGAAACTTTGGTACATTGTGATGTGGGCATTCTGACTGGTGTTAGGTGACATCTCAGGGTAATATTGATTTGCATTTCTCTGATGATTAAGGATGATGAGCATCTTTTCATACGTTTGTTAGCCATTCATCTGCCTTCCTCAGAGAAGATTCTTTTCATGTCTCTTGCCCAGTGATAGATGGGATTATTTTCTCTTGTTGTTGTTGTTGATTAATCTGAGTTCCCCGTAAATTCTAGTTACCAACTCTTTGTCAGATACATAACATGCAAATATCTTTTCCCATTCTGAAGATTGTCTATTTGCTTTACTTATTGTGCTCTTAGCTGTAAAAAACCTTTTCAATTTAATTAAGTCCAATTTCTTAATTTTTGTTGTTGGTGCAACTGCCACTGATGTCTTCTTCAGAAAATCTTTCCCCAGTTCAACATCTCAAGAATTTTTCCCACACTTTCTTCTAGCATTATTATCATTTCATGTCTTTGATTTAAATCTTTTATCCCATCTTGAGTCAAGTTTTGTAAGTGGTGAAGGATGTAGGTCCAGTTTCAGTCTTTTGTGTGGTTGGTTATCCAGTTCATCCAACACCATATATTGAATAGGGATCCTTTTCCTTAGTGTATGCTTGTTTGGTTTATCAAATCAGATGGCAAGAAGAGACTGCTTTCATCTATTTGGTTTTCTATTCAGATCCACGTGTCTATGTCTCTGTTTTTGTGCCAATACCTTGTTTTGATTACTCTAGACTTGTACTATAGCCTAAAGTCTGGTAATGTGATACCCTCAACTTTGTTTTTATTACTAAGGATTGCCTTGGCTATGCAGGGCTTTTTTTCTGGTTCCATATGAAACAAAGAACTATTTTTTCCACTTCTTTAAAGTATGATATTAAAGAAAACATCAAAATGTTTTTGTAGGGATTGCATTAAATCTGTAGATTATTTGAAGTAGTATAGACATTTTAAAAATGTTGATTCTTCCCAACCAAGAACATGGTATGTTCTTCCATTTGTTAATGTCTTCCACTATTTCTTTTTTTAAGGGTTTTATAATTCTCTTTGAAGCAGTCCTTCACCTCTTTTGTTATGTATATTCCTAAGTATTTCCTTATCTTTGAATCTACTATGAAGAAAATTATATCCTTGATTTGCTTCTCAACTTGGTTGTTATTGACATATACAAAGGCTCTGATTTGTGAACATTGATTTCATATCCTGAGTCATTAACTGTATTTCTTGATCTCTTTCAAGAATATAGTTTTTAAGTCTCTGGGGTTCTTGAAGTATAAAATCATATTATCAGCAAGGAGTGAGGGTTTGACCTCTTCTGCCCCCATTTGGATGCCCTTCAGAGCTGTCTCATCACTGATTGCATTATCTAGAACTTCCAGCACTATGTTGAAGAAGAGTGGCAATAGAGTGCATGCTTATCTGGTTCCAGTTTTAAGTGGAAAAGCTTTACTCCATCCAGCATGATATTCGGTGTGGTATGTCATAGATAGTGACAATTAGACATAGAAATGTGCTACCTATGCCTATTTTCTTAAGCATTCTTGTCAGTTTTCTTGAATTTTATCAAATTCTGTTTCTCCATATATTGAGAAGATCATATGGTCTTTGTTTTTGCTTCTATTGATAAGGTAAATTACATTTATGGGTTTATATATGTTAAACAGCCTTGCATTCCCTAGGATAAAGCATATATGATCATGATATACTTTTTAAAATGTGCAACTGTAATCTATTGGCTAAGATTTTGTTGAGTACTTCTACATCAATATTGATTAGTGAAATTGATCTGTAGTTCTTCTTTTTAGTTGAGTCCTTTCCTGGTTTTGGAATCAGAGTTATGTTTGCTTCATAGAATGTGTTGGGAAGGTTTTTTCCTTCTCAATATTTTAGAATATGTTTTGCAGTACAGGTACAAGCTCTCCTTTGAAGGTTTAATAGAATTATGGTGTGAAGCCATCTGTTTCTAGGGTTTTTTTGCAGGAAACGTTTTTTTTTTTTTTTTTTTTTTTTTTTGCCAGGGCTGGTTTGAACCCGCTACCTTTGACATATGGGGCTGGCACCCTACTCCTTTGAGGCACAGGTGCCACCCTGGAAAATTTTTATTGTTTCTTCAATCTCAGTGCTTGATTTTGGGGTGTTTAAGAGATTTGTTTCTTCCCTGTTAAGTCTAGGGAAAGAGTATGATTCCAGTATTAGTCCATTTCCTCCACATTGTCAAATTTCTGGGCATAGAATTTCTTGTAGTAGTCAGAAATAATCTATCTCTGTGGCATCTATTATTTCTCCTTTATCATTTCTGATTAAGGTTATTAGAGATTTTACTTTTCTGGTTCTAGTTAATTTGGCCAAAGTTTTATCAATTTTATTTACCTTTTCAAAGAAAAAACATTTTGTTTCATTAATTTTCTGAATGATTCTTTTGTTTTCAATTCCATTTATTCTTGATTTAATTTTGATTATTTCTCTTCTTTTGCTAGGTTTGGGATTGGGATTGCTCTTCCTTTTTTGTTTCCTTAAGATGATTTATTAGTTTGTTGATGTGTTCTTTCTTTTTTTTTATATATATAGGCATCTAAAGCAATAAATTTCCCTCTTAACACTGCTTTTGCAATATCCCATGGTTTTGGTACCTTGTGGCTTCATTGTTGTTATATTAGAGAAATAATTTCCTCCTTTATCTCTTCCTTGACCCAACTGTCATTCAGCATAAGGTTGTTTCATTTCCATCCCTTTTGTGGAGATGAAAACTTTTGCTGGAGTTGAATTACACCTTTATTGCCTCATGGTCTGAGAAGATACATGATATAATTTCAATTATTTTGATTTGTGTCCTAGAATATGGTCTATTTTGGAGGATGAGCTCATGAGACGAACACATAGTCTTTAGCTTTGGGATGGTGTGTTCTGAATAAGTCTATTAAGAATATTTGTTCTAGGATCACATTTATGTCCCTTGTATCTTTATTTAGTTTCTGTTTGAGGCTCTGTCAAATTCTGTCAGATAGCTGTTAAAGTCTCCAGCTATCATGATATTATAGGATATCTTACTGCTCTGACCATTTAAAGTCTGTTTCATAAATTTATGAGCATTTAAGTTGAGTGCATAAATGTTTAGAATTGAAAAATTCTTTTGTTGTATTATTCCCTTAATTCGCATGAAGTGATCATCTTTATCTTTCTTAACTTTAGTTGCTTTAAATCCACTTCCATCTGAAAATAAGATTGCAACTCCTCCTTTCTTTTGATTTCCATTTGCTTGAAATACTGTTTCCAACCTTTTATCCTGAGTCCTGAGTTTTATTTTGTCTTTTGAGGTTAAGTGTGTTTCCTGTATACAACATATGGATAGCTTGTGCTTTTTTTTTTTTTTTTTTTTTTCCAGTCAACAGCCTGTTCCTCTTTAGTGGGGAATTTGAGCTATTCACATTTGTCAAGAGAATTGACAAGTGTGGTAGAAATCTAGTCATCTTATTTTGTGAAAGTCCATTGGTTAGTTTTATCTTCTGCCTCATTGTGGAAGCTAGGTTATGTCCTTTAGTTTCTGGGTGTTTACTTTGCTGTGGTCCATTGCGATGGTGAATAGGACTAGGTAATTCCTGTAGAGCTTGATTTATTGTGGCAAACTTCCTCAATGTTTGCACATCAGTAAAAGATATGATTTCTGCATCAATACAGAATTCTGAGCTGAAAATTGTTATGTTTAAAAAGTTTGAAGGTAGCTAACCATTCTCTTCTGCCTTGGAAAAATTTGCTGTCACCCTGTTGGATCTGCCCCTGTGATCAATTGGCACTTACTCCTGGCTGCTTGCAGAATTTTCTCTTTCATCTTGACTTTGGACAGGTACATGGTAATGTGTCTTAGAGATACTCTATTCATAATGAGGCAACTCAGAGTTTGATGTCCATCTAAAAAGGGTGTTTTGGAATCTTTAGTGAAATGGGAAATTTTCATTTATGATATCCTCCAGTAGGCCTTCATTCCTTTGTGACATTCTTCTTCTGCTTCAGGAATCCCTATAATTTTTATGTTTGATTGTTTTGTGAAGTCCAGTAATTCTCTGAGAAACTATTCTGCTTTCTCTCTTCTTTTCTGCCTATTTAACTACCTGAGTTAGCGCAAGAGCTTTATCCTCAAAACTCTAAGAGTTTTTTCACCTACATGGTTTAATCTGTTATTGATACTTTCTACTGCATCTTGGCATTCATTGATTGACTCCTTCAAGTCCTTAAGTCCATCATATTCTTTCTATATTCTTCACATATTTCATACATTTTTTGATTCTGTTTTTCCACGTTCTCATTATTCCCTTTATTGCCATTTCTATTGATATATTAAATTCTCTTTCTGTCATTTCCATTAAATCTTTATTAGTGGAATCCTCTGCAGTGACTATGTCATGATCCCTTGGAGGGGTTGCTCTGTTCTAGGATTTCATGTTAGCAGAATTTTTCTGTTGGTTCCTTCTCATGTGTATTTTCTTCTTGTTCACTTTCTTCCCCTAGTTTTTCATCTCATTCCCTTCTTTGCTTTAATTTACCTTATCTCATAACTTAGAGGTTGAAGTGGCCTTTAGGAAGAAGGCCAAAAGGAAGAGAAGGGTAAACAGTAAGAAGGGATAAGGGAAAGAAAAATATATAGGGAAAATGGAGGGGTGAAAGGAAAGAGTTGAAGACAAGGAGAGAAGAAAGAAAGAAGGAAAGAGAGAGATTGGGAAATAGTGTTATTCAGCAGGGTGCTTTAAACAGCCACAACTCTAGGATTTTGGGAGGTCTGGGCTGGGTGGTCCCTCCAGGTCAGGCTCTCCTTACCAGCCTGGGCAAAACCAAGACCCCAGCTTTTCCAAAAATAGCCATATGTCACTGTGGGGCATACTAATACCATATTCCCAAAGGCCAAAGCTAAAAGGACCCTCTAGATGATGAGCTCATGGCCTCCTTTAGCCAGACCAATGCTGTGATCTCCTAGCCATACAAAAGCCATGATTCCTAGCACTGAGAAAACAAAACAAATAATAAACATAGTTAAAGAAAATTAAAAATCCAAGTATATAAACTGAAGGGGGAATACAGGGATATCTTTGTTGTATGAGTAATTTATGTGGATAAGAGAAGAAAAGTAGAAAATGTCTATGAAAGAAGAGGAAAAAAGGAGAAAAATAAAAAAAAAAGAAGGGGCTGGCACCCCTCCATAACCAAAATGCAGGAGCCCTGGATATTGAAGAAATTGAAAATGAAAAAATAAAAATACACCCAAAGCAAGCCAAATGAAACAAAAAAACA
>CAUYON010090553.1:0-15727 GCA_963573935.1 Arctocebus calabarensis
TTGATGATTGTGTCAAAACTGAGTTGTCCAACAATGTCCTTAAGTGAAGCTACAGGTGTCCAAAAGAGAGAAAAAAGGGCTAGGGGATACACTACCTAGATGACATTGATAGAGGGATATTTGTTTGTATCCATTCAGGAAAATTAGTAAGCAGAGCTAAGGAAAGTTAGTAAGCAGAGCTAATGCTGAGAAATCTAATGCTCTTGATGAAAATGGAACAGAAAAGAATACTATGAAAAATACATTTTCAAACAAGGTGGAATGTTCAGATTCTAAGGTTGAAATTATCCCATTAGAACTGGAAACACATCCTAGAAATGCTGGAACTGAGGAGTGTTCACCAAAGTTCAGTAGCAATTCCAAGGGGCTTGTTATGGAAATGAAGTATAGCAATATTTCAAGAATTCAGTATCATTCAGTTATTAGAAGTCCTAAATCCAAGATAGAAAATTTTCACCACAATGCAAAAAAGATGGGATTTGTTTCCTTGCAGTCTGTCACTTCAGAAGATAATGACGAATTTGAACTAGCCCAGGAATTTCTGAGATCTAAAGCCAAGTGAGTTGAAATGGACTCAAATTGAAATCAAGTTGAAGGTTCTGAAGACACTGCTGCTTCAATAAAATGTGAGAAATGTAACAAAACATAGAGAACAAACTCCAACAGGGGGCACATGTAACAATGCAACCATGTTGGATTATCAAAATAGGAAAAAGGAATTTGAGGTTCCAGTTCAAAAACCCCAAGTGGAACAATCTTCAGCATGTCAAAAACAGCAGATCATTTGTGATGAAGAGTTGCCAAATGAAACCAAAAAGACTTCATCTGATTCTTTAAGGAAGTTCAGTAAAGGCGATATGATTTTACTGGATGTCACAAAAGAAGGAAATGTGGGCGGATTCCTTAATCATCGTTGTTGCCCAAATCTCTGGGTACAGAAAGTTTTTGTAGAAACACAGGACAGGAGTTTTCCATGGGTGGCGTTATTCACCAAGAGGTAGGTCAAAGCAAGAATAGAACTAATATGGGTTTAGGATTATGAAGCTGGGACTGCACCTGAGGAGGAAATCCTTTGCCAATGTGGGATTAATAAATGTAGGAAAAAAATTTTTACATATGCAGCTAATACTTGTTGATGAAGTTACTTTTTATGCTGAGATTTGAACACGAGAAAAGAATCCTCAGTCATTACTAGAAGTAATTTGCTTATAAACCCATCAAGGTAATTTTTTTCAGCTGCCCTTGCTAGGGGATACTTATTTTGTTACTAATTACGTATGTGTGACTTACAAATATCCAGGAACAAAAAGGGCCGTTTTCATAAGTAGAAGGTATCTCTTGTTCTTACTCTTCTTTAACATTACATGCGTAGGAAGAAACTATACATTTTATGTGAAACACTACTGTATAATTAATAATTTTTTTGTAAATTATATATTCGGTGATATCAAATGTCATACCAGAACTCAGAAATATATATAGGAAGAAAATTTAAATGTCTGACAATATCAATATGAACCAGAAAGTGGAGCAACTGGAACTCTTGTATACTGCTTGTGGCAATGCACATATATTTATACATGTATAACTATTATGGAAACAAATTAGCATTATCAGATAAAGTTAAAAATGAGCATACCTTCAGTTTCACTTCTGGGCATATACACTAGGGCAGATTTAAAACTTTTCTTTTTTTTAATCTCACAGCATACTTGAACCTATAGTTAAACTTCCACAGCAAACTTAAATGATGTTAATGGAAAAAAAAAAAAGTAAAGGCCAAGTGCAGTGGCTCACACCTGTAATCCTAGCACTCCAGGTGGCCAAGGTATGTGTATTGTCTGAGATCACAGGTTCGAGGCCAGCCTGAGCAAGACTGAGACCCCCATCTCTACTAAAAACAATAGAAAAATTAGCTGGGCTTAATGCTGCATGTCTGTAGTCCCAGCTATTGAGGAGGCCGAGTCAAGAGGATTGCTGAAGCCCAAGAGTTTGAGGTTGCTGTAAGCAATGATGCCACGGCACTGTACTCAAAGCCAAAGAATGAGATTCTAACTCAAAAAAATAAATAAAGAAAAATACTTGAATGCTATGCAACAGAATGAAAAACTAGGAAATAATAAAATTTAGGATAATACAGTTTTCCAAAAGTTTCCCCAAAGGCTCCATACATATGGAAAATGAGAAATTATAGCTAAATGTACCTCAATTTATAATATATTCATCACAAAACATTGCCTACCCCTTTATAACATTTTGTAATGAATATTTTGTAAATAGGAAAATATTTTGTAGGCTCTGCACCCAGAGCACAGTGGTTATGGCACCTGTCACATAAACCAAGGGTGGTGGGTTTGAACCTGTCTCTGGCCAGCTAAAGAACAATGAAAACTTCAACAGAAAAACAGTTGGGTGTTGTGGCGGGCATCTGTAGTTCCAGCTACTTAGGAGGCTGAGGCAAGAGAATTGCTTAAGCCCAAGAGTTTGAGGTTGCTGTGAGCTGGGATGCCATTGCACTCTACTGAGCGTGACACAGGGAGACTCTGTCTCAAATATATATATATATATATGTACGTGTGTGTATATATATATGTAAAAATTGTATATGTAGCTACAGTTTTGCCATTTTCCCTATGTATGGTGATTTGGAGGTCATCCTATAGTTATCTGTTTGGGGAGAGGTCTGCAAATAAACAAGTAGTGTCTATTTTCTAAGTAAGACACGTAAGTTCTGATTTTATTGTTACATATTAAAATATACATTATAGCTACAATTTTTCTTATATATATGATATTTACTAAATATAAAAAAATTGCAGTCGATTCTTCTATAAAATAGTATACTATGCAGCCATTGAAAAGTTGTATTTGGAAGCCAGGAGAAGTGGCTCATGGCTATAATCCTAGTATTCTGGGAGGCCAGGGCAGTCGGATTGCTTGAGCTCAAGAGTTCAAGACTAGCCTAAGAAAGAATTTAAAATTTTTCTGGGTATTGTAGTAGGCGGCTGTAGTCCCAGCTACTCAGGAGGCTGAGGCAGGAAGATTGCTTGAACCCAGGATTTTGAAGTTGCTGTGAATTACACTGATCCCATCACACTCCACCCAGGGTAACAAAGGGATATTCTATCTCAATAATAATAATAATATGAATAATAATAAAATAAGACAAAAACTAATTCAGAAATGCTGAAAGTAGAAAGGAATGGAAGCAAAGGACTGATGGAGGATCAAGGATATTTCTGGGAGGCAGAGACAAGGCAAAATTATTGATTCAAAATTTCCTGCTTTTCCAATCATCCCATGTACTCAGCAAAAATCTGAAAACAGTAGAACTACAACAACAGTCTCACAGAGAGAAAAACATGACTAAATTCCAGAAAGGGGGCTCAGGGGGTCATTAAGCTCCCATCTGTGCAGTACAAGGTAGGGGTATATGGCATATTTCCCGGGTGAAGGACTTAACTACAGCTCGAACTTTGGACTTTACCTTACAAAGACAAATAATGTAACTTAATCATATGTACCCTCAGTAACCCATAATAAAATTTTTTTAAAAAGAAGAAAACAGCATGGAATTCCCGCAAACAAATTTCCTGCTTTTCCCTTGTCATCTTCCTTGAACATATCAATGTGTCACACTTTGGTTTTCAAAAGGTTTTATTGTCATAATACTCCAGTTTCAAATGAACATTTCCTGGGAGTCACAATATTATGGAAAGGGATACTTATAATCTTTTGATAGCAGCCCTGTCAAAAACACTCCAGGGCTCTCTGACAAGATGGCAGCAGGAAGCTGCAGCTGTGGTGGCAGTACCGACTTGAAAAGCAATGCAGATTGTGGCTTTCTGGGTCTGTGGCCCACTTTGTGGCCCCAGTGCTAGGTGGCATGTCGAGGTTCAAGAAATAAGAAGCAGGGTGGGTGTTGGCTGGCTAAGGAGCCCCTGGGACTAGAGGTTGATCGGTTCCTAGAGGATGTGTGCTTGCAAGAACACACAAGCTGAGGTTTGCTGTCAGAGGCCACCGATGATAAACTCTTCTTTGTGGACACTGGCCCCAAGGAAAAAGAGCTGACAAAGAAGAGAACCAAAGTCCAGAAGAAGTTGCTGCTTCTCAAGAAACCTCTTTGGGTCGATCTCATCCTTGAGATCACGTCTAAGTTCCACGCCCACAAAGAAACCCTCACTCACCAGGTAGGTCCCCAAGGCCAAGAAGCTCAGGAGCAGTTATGGGAGAAGCTGGAAAGCAAAGAGAGCTGCCCGGGGATGTGTGCAGGGTTTGCAGTCAAGGCCAAAGAAGGGCCCCAGGATGCTGTTGAGTGGCCCTTTTACCATCTCAGCGCCTCAGACAACCTTCTAGACAGGCAATTGGTTGACCTGGACGAGGTTTTCCTGTAGCAGACTAAGGAGGAAGGAGTGAAGGGACCATCATATCTCTGCACCAAGCCCTCCGAGGCAGCCGCTGTGGAGGTGATATTAGCTGGATCCCCTTATATCCTGTCTTTTTAAGACCACTAGACCCTACTTTCTGTAGCCCACGAAGTGGAGTTGCAGCAGCAGAAGGTGGTGCAGAACCTGGAGTGGCAGCTGGGTCCTGCCTGACAGGGGAGCAGGCTGCCACCCAGGAGTCCATGTTCAGGGAGCTATGCCAGGGACTTCTGGAGGAGTCAAATCTCAAGGGGTAGCTGGCCACAGGGTGATGTCTCTGAGGAGGAGCAGATGAGGCCTGTCCCCCACCTGCCCACCTACGCACTGCTGAGAAGTCCAGGCAGCCGCAGTGGAAGGAAAAGGTGGCCCACAGCCTGGGGGCAAAGCAGGCTACAGTGCAAGCTGGCAGGCTCCAGCACCAGAAACTCCTCAGGTCACGCTGGATTAAGGCCCATGAGGTCCTGCAGCTGGCGGGGCTGGCGCTGTGGTAGAGACGCCAGCAAGCGCAGAAGCTGGCTGAGGCCAACAAGCCGCATAGTTTGCAGCGGCTCAAGTATCAGGCCCCTGACATCAACTTGCAGCTTAGCTCGGAACTATCCGACTCCCTCACAACCCTGAAGCCCAAGGGCAACATCCTCCAAAACCGGTTCAAGAGCTTCCAGAGGAGGAATATGATCAATATGATCTACCCTCATGAAAGAGCCAAGTTCAAGTGCAAGCAAAAAATGAAGCTCCTGGAGGAGCAAGCTTTTCTGAATGTCCAGTTAGAGTTGTAGAATGCTGGAGCCCCTCCCTTCAATAAAACAAATTCTGACCAAAAAAAGAAAAAAATTCAAGCCTGAGCATGGGGGCTTATACCTATGATCCTAGCACTTTAAGGGTCTAAGACAGGAGAAGTGCTTGAGGCCAGGAATTTCAGACTAGCCTATGTAACATAGTGAAATCCCATCTCTACAATAATTGTAGAGACTGTGATCCACACAGAAAGCTACAGCATGGGTGGTGTCCTGCCAAGCCATACAGGTGATGTTATCACCACAGTGGACCTGGAGGTCAGAATATCAAGCCAAAGAGGATTATTTTTAAGCAGTAAGATTTCATGGAACTGGCCTTGCTAAGTTTTGTACTTCTTATGGATCCCTCACTCCTTTCTTCTTTCTTATTTCCTTAGGAATGGGAATGTCTCTCCTATGCTTGTCTGATCATTATATTTTGGAAGCACATAACTCATCTGGATTCATAAGTTCACAGTGAGAGAGAAATTTTGCCTCAGGATGAAATCCTACCTCAAGTCTCGCCCTTATCTGATTTAGATAATTTTTAAATGAGACTTTGACCTTTAGTGTTTTAAGTTGATGCTGGAATGAGTTAAGACTCTTTTGATCACTATTGATTTATAGTACAGTCTCAGGTCTGGTAGCATGATCCCTCCTGCTGTTTTTATTTGTAAGTAATGTCTTGGCTATTTGAGTTTTTTTCTGGTTCCATATAAAACGAAGCAATATTTTTTCAAGGTCTTTAAAATACGACCTTTAATAGGAGCTTTAATAGGCATTGCATTAAAATTGTATATTGCTTTGGGAAGTATGGACATTCTTTTTAATCTTTAAAATAACTTTCCAAGCCCAGGGAAATTTCCCCGGGGGGATTATTCTTTCTTCCCTTCCCCAGATTGGGAATGACCCTGAAGGTCAGCTGCCCAGAGCACGGGGGAGTTCTTCCTCAGGGATGCTCGTCCTTGGGACCACACAGCTCCTGAAGTTTGGCAACTCTGCTGGTGTCGCCCTTCCTGTAGGCTGGGACCCTCATTGGGCGGTTTCCCTGTGTTCACCCCCCAACTCCAGAGGATACCCTAGCCCACAGGACGGAGGTGCCCCTACTGTGCTCAGGTGACCAATATGCTACAGCCGGGAAACATCTCTCTCCTTGTGTTCTGGTAGCTTTCAAATTCTCTCTCTCTTCCCCCTCTTCTTTCTCTGAACCCAGAACACACATTTTTTTCCCCCTGAATTCAGGCTCCTAATGACCAAGTGGATTTGCTGATTTACAGAAATTTCTGTTTTCAGCTCTGCAGAGGCGGTGAAGGCAGGAATCTGTGAAGGGAAAACACAGAGAAGCACAAGGTCAGGCGTCCGGGGGGTGGCCAAGGGCACAGATACGCTGGGGGTGGGGGCCGGAGGGTAGCGGTGGGTGGGGGAATTGGCCTTAACAGGCCCCCCGAAAACGAAGACGTGTGCGTTCCGCTCCGCGGTTTCGGCGTCGCCCGCGCTGCGTCCCTGCTGCAGTAGCGCGCTGAAGAGCTGGGACAGGCACTGCCTGCCACAGAACACCTGACACCTGGCTTATTATTTGCTTTGTGGACCCCTGCTCTGCATGGACACTTCGAGTTCTACATACACACACTTAACCCTCATGGTGTGTTCTGGAAGGCATATTCCCTACAGTGCAGCTTGTAAAGCAAACAACTGGATAAAAACGTTGTAGTTTGTTGATGCTCTGGAACTCAGCCAAGAAAGGAAGATGCGGGAACCAGGGCTGCATACAGCAGTGTACCTGCAAATCCTCCAAACTAAATGTCAGAGATACCTGTCCTGACGGGATAGTTATTTAAATTTAATAAAATCAAAAGCCTTGTACTTATTATTTACCCATATATACATACATGGTGTGGCTCTGTGTACATGTAAAATATGTATGTTATATACATATAAAGAGGGGGAGAGAGATGGAAGCAAGTAGAAATTTGTGTAGAGTTTAATAATATATAAAACAATTTAGGTGCGGTGGCTCACCCCTGTAATCCTAGCACTCTGGGAGACCAGAGGAGGCTCGCTTGAGCTCAGGAGTTCCAGACCAGCCTGAGCAAGAGGAAGACCCTGTCTCTACCTAAAAAAAAAAAAAAAAAAAGGAGAAAAGACAAACTAGCCAGGCAGCTGTGGTCTCAGCTACTCAGGGGGCTGAGGTAGGAGGATTCCTTGAGCTCAGGAGTGTGAGGCTGCTGGGAGCGAGGCTGGTCTGCTGCGCTGTAGCCTGGGTGACAGGGTAGGACCTTGTCTCAAACAAACGAAAAGTCCCACAACACATTATACATATTGTTCACATATAAATATATGAGTGTGTGTGTGTGTATGTGTAATATCCCCTGGAAAGAGTGAGGAATAGCGTTGGTGTTGGGAGCAAAAGGTACTCTGAATATAATATTTTATTTCCCTTATTTTCAAAAAAATCTAAAGCTAAGCTGGCCAAAAGTTAACATTGGCTAGTTATGGATAGTGCATACACAGATATGTCACTATCTTTAAAAAACTTATTTAAAAACCCACTAAGGAGGCAGCACCTGTGGCTCAAAGGAGTAGGCGCTGGCCCCATATGCTGGAGGTGGCGGGTTCAAACCCAGCCCCAGCCAAAAAGAGCAAACAAACAAACAAACAAAATAAAAACCCACTAAGGGCTTAGCAACTTGTTTGAAATGTAGGCCAGGAGAAGGAGGGAGGTAGGAGGAATAATAAAAAAAAAAGAAACACAAATTAATGATCCTGGGACATACTCGTAATTGTCTTTCCTGGTTCACCTTCAGCTCAGTGGTGAACACGGTGGGAGAGGTCCCCTCTCATATCTTTCCCTCTAGATAAATGCTCAGGGGTGTTTGACATCCTAGCCACATTTTCTTGCAGAAGCCCTGCCGTGTTTTACTGCAGTTTCGCTCCAGCAAGGGTAGCGATGCAGTTTTACGTGGATGCCTTTGCCCCACTTGGCTTTCCGTGCGTGGATCTCAGAGTCCATAGCTTTGCTATTGGTGTGAGCCCCTTTAATTGCCTCCACCTTTAAACATCCTCAAAGGTTGTGCCCAGTCTTCTGCGAGGACTCTGTGGCTCTGAGGAGCCCAGAGGGAGAAAACTGTGTGTGCTATGTCTCATCAGAAGTGTCTACAGGGTACTCTAAAACTGGTAGAGTGAAAACAGAGTCATTTGAGCTTCATTAGTTTTGTAAGACGTGTTCCCGAGGGCTGGTTAGGCTCTCTAAATTTCGGGAGTTGTTTAACTCTGTTAGCATCAATGCAGGAGAAAGGGATGCCAGCTTAGGCCTGCTTTATACTTGATAAATGGGAAGGGTGAATCCCTTGTTTTAAAAGAGAGATTTGGCCTATCCAACCTCTTAAAAAGTAGAAAAAGCAAGTTCAGTAAAACACTGTGTTTCATCAACTTGAACAGAACCGCTAGTTAAGTAGAATCGAAAGGAAATTTGTTATCTCATGAACCCCGCTCCTCAGGAAGGAAGCTTGGACAAAAGTAGATGTGAATCCTTGTCCTTAGGTATTCAAGTTTCAAAAGGTTCAGAGAAGAAAGAGAGGTTTTTCCAAACCTACAATCATTATAAGGAGGATACTGCACAAAGGATAAAATGGCCTCAAAAATTAAATTCTGACAATGTAATTACAAATGATTTTTGATAAAGAAGAAAAGAGGCAGATAGCTCTAAAAATCAATATGGCTAGACTTTCTGATTAATTCACATTTTTAAAGAACATGTACAAGAGCTGTAAGGAGCGGCTTGGTACAAAGGACCAGAGAAGGAGAATGGCTGGTACAGATGTGTCAAGCTAGAGACAGCTGGCCTGGGGAAGCACCGGGCGGGGAGACGCATTCAGAACAAGAATTATGGGGAATGCCTGAGGTCTCTCCTTTGGGCAAATGTTGTAGTAGAGATAACAGATAAAATAGAAAGATGCCAGTATTTTTCAAACCTATTTCTTAGTCCATTTTCTCCATTTTCCTATCTCCAAATTTGAAAGAAATGGAAAATTCTAAAATTAGGAATCTTAACTCTATGAGATAGTAATCATTTATGCAATATGAAGATTTTAATTTTTATTCGTTTTCAGGTTTTTTTGACATCAGAATCATTCTCATTGTTAAAAATGAGTTACCAAACTCTACCGAGGGCGATAAAGTGAGACTCTGTCTCTGCAAAAAAAAAAAAAAAAAAAAGATGTTGCTTTGGCTCGGTGCCTGTGGCTCCACAGGCTAAGGCGCCAGTCATATACACCTGAGCTAGCGGGTTTGAATCCAGCCTGGGCCCACCAAACAACAATGATGGCTGCAACCCCCCAAAATGGCCGGGTGTTGTGGTGGGCGCCTGTAGTCCCAGCTACTTGGGAGGCAGAGGCAAGAGGCTCTCTTAAGCCCAGGAATTGGAGGTTGCCGTGAGCTGTGATGCTACAGCACTCTATCCAGGGTGACAGCTTGCGGCTCTGTCTGAAAAAAAAAAAATGAGTTACCAAGTTTTTTGTCTTTTTCTCTTCTCAGAAATGGTTTAATTGACTTAAGCCTTAACTATTCCTTGAACATTTGAAAGAATTCACTTACAAAGCTAGTTAAGACTGGGAATCTGTGTGTGTCAGCCTTTTAACAGTTTGCTGTACTGTTTCTTCCATCATTATTAGGCTTTTTAAGTTTTCTGTGTTGTTTGAGTCAATTTTTATAATTTATGTTTTCCTGGACTATTTCAGTTTATTAGAATTTTAAAAAATATTGCATTTGATTGGTTAGGATTTTAAAAGTTGTCTCTCTGTCCATGGATATAAATGGTCATATCCTTTTCTCCGATTCTGACTCCTATTCTTGGGGTTCCCCTTCTGGTTGAGTTAGCATTACTTCTGTTTTTCTTTCCCCCCCAGTTTATTGATACTTGCTTACATCCTTTCCCTTTCTATTGGATGTATTGTGCACATGTGTATTTTTTTTCTGAAACACTGTTTTGAAGACAACCTGTTTATATTTTTAAGCTTCCTAAATGAAATGTTTGTAGTCACCATTTGTTTTTGTTTTTTGAGACAAGAAGACCAGGCTGCACTGCAATGGCTGGTCATCACAGCTCACGACAGTCTCAAGCTCTTGGACCGACAGTCCGGCCAGTAGCTGGGACTGCAGCTGTGTGGTACCATGCCTGTCTACAGTTCTTTCATTTCTACTCTTTCTTTTTAACAGTAAAAGGAATTTAAAAGTAGTTTCCTTCCAAGCTTAGTTTTGGACATACCTCCTAACATTAAATACCTACTGAATTTAAATACTGTTATTTTCTAAAGAATCTGTAAATGAAGTTAAAAAATTTTTTTTATTCCAAAATATATTTGAATTTGCAATAAAATCACCAAAACTGTACAGGGTTTCCCAACTTTAAAAATGTCACATAACATCGTCTATCACCCTGGTACAGTTATCTAAGCTAAGCTATTAACACTGGTCGACTAACACTGAGTAAAGTACAAACCTGATTCGGGTTTTCCAACCCGGGTCCCACATTGCGTTTAGGGGCTACAACTCCTTGACCTCCAATGGGATGGCTCCTCAGTCTTTCTGTGTCTTTTAGGGCTTTGGAAAGTACTGAGCAGTTACTTTGTCGAATGTCCTTCAGTTCAGGTTTGTCTAATGTTGTCTTAAGATTATATGGCGATGATGGATTTGCCTAAATTTTCTAAGTCAAGCTGTTCTTTATTTCCTTATCTTGTCCTGGGCCTCATGTTTACTTAACATCTAAGGAAGAGATTCTATTTAAATTCTCACTTTGATGAGTGTTAGAACCATGGGGATTTTTTTTCCCCCAAAGTAAAATCTCATGAGCTCCCATCTTCTGCTCCTCAGAACTCCATCCCATCTGCAAACATTTGTCTTCCTTTACCATCAATAAAAACGTAGTGTCACAGTGGGCCACACAGTCTGTTTCCACTTTCAGCGCTCTGGCTGTCGCCTAAAGGGGAAAGGTCCCTGAAATTAAGAGTCAGTGAGGTATCCTGACAGCCGATTCCAAGGGAGTGTTTCATAATGCCACACAATCACCTGGTGTCTGGGCACTTGTATACTTTTTTTTTTCCCCCTGAACCAATAATTCCATGAAAGGTGAAAAGAAGGGCGGCGTCCGTGGCTCAAAGGAGTAGGGCTTTGGCCCCATATACCGGAGGTGGCAGGTTCAAACCTGGCCCTGGCCAAAAAAAAAAAAAAAAAAACCCTGCAAAAAAAAAGTGAAAAGAAAAAAGTTTATTTCTGCAAGTTCTTGCTTTCAAGTTTTACTGCAAGTTGGTTGTACAGCAAATCAAGATATCTGTATTGGGAAGGTTTGATCATTTTCTGAAAAATTCTGGTTTTCTCTCTTTTGTTAAATTAATAGGACATGCCACATTTTCCTCTATCTGGCAGGACTAGAGCAATTTGGAAAACTGGAATTACAGGGTCTCAGAGCTGGATGGAACCTTAGGAATCATCCAGTCCTATCTCTCCTCAGTACAGATGTTTCTCTGAGAGCATTCAAATGGCTCCAAGTCCTCAAGAGGTTTGTAGGCTAATCTTTATTGTGAGATATTCTTTTTTTCTTTGCTTTGGCAAAATGTTGCCAATAACTTCCTAACCATCTGTGTTAGGCAGAATTTTGGCCACTGTTAACTTTGTCCCCTGGAGTCATGCCTGTCAATTTGTTATACCATGTATTGTCTGGCAAAAGGGATTTTGTGGATATAATTAAGGTTGAACACCAGCTAACTTGAAAATTGATGGCATCCTCAATGATTGGGCCTAATTCTATCACAGGGATAGAGCTCTTTCTCTAGCTAGTAACATAAGGGAAAATCAGAGATTCAGGGTAAGAAAAGGATGTTGTTGTTTTTGGTTTAAAGGGAGTCACATTCCAAAGAAACTCGGACTTCAGTCCTACAACCACAAGGAATAGAGTTCTGCCAACAATTTGAGGGAGTTTGTAGCCTTTGATTTCAGCTTTGTAAGACTCTAAGCAGAAGATCTGTCTGGCCACTCTGCCTGGACTCCTGACCCACAGAGTGGTGAGATAATGAATGAATGCCTTTGGTAGTTAAGACAGGATCTCAGAGCCATCAGTGGCTCCTGGCTCTCCTTCTCCTTCACATCCAAGTGCCATTTATGACCTGTCTGCTCCACTTGAGTCCCGCTCACACTCCATCCCCTCTCATCCCTCCTGAATGCCACTTGTAGTACTTTAGCTCTTTCTTGAGGCAATGACCATACCCCTACCCTCTGCTTCACTCCTCCAACAGCTATTGCCTGCACATTATGACACATGGGTGGCCAACCTTACATTTTCCCAGGACTGGGGGTGTCCTAGAATGTGAAAGTTTCAGTTTTGAAATTGGGAAAGTCCTGGGCAAACCAGGATGAGCTGGACACTTTACTGTTGGCAGCCTGCCCATGACTGAGGTGGCCCATCTGATAAAGGCTGGTGGTCTCTTTAGAAATTCTTTTTTGCAGGTTGGGCTTGGGCATATGATCTATTGTTGGTCAATGGGACCAAAGGGAAATGTTCTGAGAAGTGAATTAACAGAGTTATACAAAGAGAAGTAGCCCTTCTCGTGACCTTCTAAAGTCTTTTTTTTTTTTTTTGAGACAGAGTTTCAAGATGTTGCCCTGGGTAGAGTACCGTGGCATCACAGCTTACAGCAGCCTCAAGCTCTTGGGCTTAAGTCATTCTCTTGCCTCAGCATCCCAAGGAGCTGGGACTATAGGCACCTGCCACAATGCCTAGCTATTTTTGTTGTTGCTGTAGTTGTCATTGTTTGGCAGGCCAAGGATGGATTCGAACTTGTCAGCTCTGGTGTATGTGGCCGGCAACCTAGCCACTGAGCTCCAGGTACCAAGTCCTTCTAATGTCTTTGTATGAAGTTGTGATGATGCCTGGTGCTGCAGTAGCCATTTCATGATCATGAGCAATTAAGCCTAAGGACCAAGTCAACCTGCTAATGGAAAAGAAAGAGGGAAGGAGCCTGGGTTATTGAACACAGCCTGTCCCACAGTACTAAGCCTACAGCCATCTTCTTCTGGACTTTGTGTTATGGGAGAGAATGTATTCGGAACTACCTTTTTAAGTATTTTGTTTTTGAAGCTGAAAACATACTTGTCGATACCATAGCTATGGCTCACTCTGCCTCCTAAACACTTGTTTATACATCTGTGAGTACCATAGGATAGAGTCCCCCATAGTGCTTTGATCATATCTGTATTACCATTTAGAGTTGCAATTTCTGCTTATTGGAAATTCTATCACATAAAGATTTGTTTTCCCTCAAACACAGTGTAGTAGATAGCAGAGCAACATGAAGACTTTGGCCATGAAGCTTTGGAGAGATAAGAGCAGCTGAAGGAAAGAAAACTGGAACTTAACTGTTTTCTGACATCTTTGGAGACTAAAGGTGCTGAGGGGTATATGTCCAATTGATGGTATCTGCTGGGCATGACGTTATCCAGGGCAGTGCTTGGGGAAAGGAGGTGGAAAATATTACCTGGCATTGGTCAATATATATTTTTATATTCAGCATGTCCAACTTCCCTACTCTGAGTCTTAGAGAGGGGTAGAGTCAAGGGAGGTAAGACTCTACAACTCTAGGCCATAAATTTGAAAACATCGAATATTTAGATCCAGGGTTCTGAGGGGAAGATGCAGCCCAGAGCTACCTCTATCAGCCACAAAGCAAAGGTGATTCACAAGCATGTCAGAAGATGTGTTAGGAAGCAAGCACTGTGAATAAATAGGGATTTTTACCAATTTCAGAGAAATGTCATTAGTACTGCTCATATTTACAGAAAAGCCTTTATTCCTTTATTCGTCATGAACATAAACACATTCATAAGAGCTTTCAGGAGCTCATTTGTGACTGATGCCCGAACTCTACTTGCGTTCAGAAACAGCAAATTTTTCTGGTCTGAGGTTTTCAGGAAGGTAACCCTTGCAGGGGAGAGGTGTGGCTCCAGCGCAGACCGCCCCTGTAGGCACATCGTCTTCTTCCTGTTTGAATCCTCAGAGCTTATCTGGGGCAAGTGACAGGTAGCAAATATTTTCTAAAACCTGAAGGTGATTTTGTTGCTCCATAGCCTGTTGCTTCCACGGCCTGTAGAATCAAAACTTTAGCACAAGACCTTTCATACCTCCTCTCGACATAGCTGGCAAGTCTCATATCCAGACCCCCTGCCATTGCCTCCTGTGTCCTCTAATGTTGCACAAAGAAATAGTCCCTGTTCTCCAGATACAGCTTTGACTTTGTCACCTTTGTATCCATAGCGATATTGTTCCCCTCTATGCCCTGTGTTCCTGGCAAAGTCCTACATGATTTTTTCAAAAGCAGGGCAGCCCCAGGCAGGGTCCCTAGCACATACAACACGCTCAGTAAGTGCCCACTCATGGACTTGAGTTGAGATGAGCTAAGTTCAAGTCCACCTCTTTGTAGCTTGTAAACTGGTTCTAGCTCTTTCTTCAATGTACACAGGACAAATGTATTGCCTTTTCTGCATAACTGATTAAAAATTTGAAGGTAGCCATCAGGCATCTGTTCAGTTTTTGCCTTTCCAGAGTCTTCTAGTGGTTCCAATGACTGCCTATTTGAGTTCCTGAGGATTAATCTCGATCAGTGTGTGGATTTTCTATGCAGTTTCATCATCTAGCATGCAGACAACTCCTAGAGGAAGGCTAAGGAGGTACAAGTCTCCCATCATCTCCATGCTAGCAATGGAAACTCTATTCTAGAGGAGACAAGTTTCTTGTGTAAGATTCCACAGCCATTCAGTTGGATAAAGGGGAGTCAGATGAATCGCATTCTCATTTTTTTATTTTTTTTATTTTTTATTTTATTTTATTTTTTATTGAATCATAGCTGTGTACATTAGTTCAATCATGGGGTACAGTGTGGGTGCTTCACATGCAATCTGAGATATTTTTATTAACCTGATTGACATAACATTCATGAGATTTTCTCGTTTAGTATGTGAAAACATTTTTGATCCGTATTTAGAAGTTTTCTACTGACCCTTCAATATGTACCACACATGTGGTCTCACCCTTTGTCCCATCTCCCCCCACCCTCTGCCTCCCCTTCCCTCCCTCTCCCCTTTCCCCATCTTCCTGTGCAATAAATGGGTTGTAGCCTTCACTTGGACGATAAAGAATTTGTCTCATATTAGGAGTGTATACATTGGATACTTTTTCTTCCATTCTAGAGATACTTTGCTAAGGAGAAGATGTTCCAGCTCCATCCATATAAATATGAAAGAGGAAAAGTCACCCTCTTTCTTTAAGGCTGCATAATATTTCATGGTATACATGTACCATAGTTTATTAATCCATTCGTGTATCGATGGGCTCTTGGGCTTCTTCATGACTTAGCAATTATGAATTGGGCTGCAATAAACAATCTGGTACAGATATCTTTGTTGTACTGTGATTTTTGGTCATCTGGGTATATACCCAGTAAAGGAATTATAGGGTCAAATGGCAAGTCTATTTTTAGATCTTTG
>CAUYON010090555.1:0-20019 GCA_963573935.1 Arctocebus calabarensis
AGGCTGACACCACTGTGTTCTAGTCTGGGCAACAGAGTGAGACGCTGTCTCAAAAAAGAAAAAAAATACATAGTCTGATTCGTCCGTCTTTTTTCTTTCTCAAAATTGTTTTAGCTATTCTAGTTCCTTTGCTCTTCCAACCATATTTTAGAATTCAGCTTGTCTATATCTACAAACAGTCTTGCTGGTATCTTAATTGGAATTGCAATTCAACCTGTAGCTCTTTGGGAGACTACTAACACTTTCCAGTGCTGAGTCTTCTAATCCATATTAGTCTTTCCATTTATTTAGGACTTTGATTAAAGAATCAAAGTTTTGTAGTTTTCATTGTACAGATCCTATATTGGTGTTAAATTTCTACCTGAGTTTTAGTTAATCTGTTGCAAATGGTACTTTTAGTTTGTTTCTAGTTCATCTAAATTTTCAAATTTATGTCCATAGACTTGTACATGGTATTCCTCATTATGTTTTTTATAATTTGTAGGTTCTATAGTAACATCCATCTTCCCATCTCTGATTTCAGTCATTTGCATATCTCTTTTTTTGTTTGTTTTTCTGTGTTAACTTTTTCCAGGTTTATTTTCCTTATTTTCTCAGTCCTTCTTCCTCCCTTATACCTGACTCCTTGTACTAATTTGGAAACTATCCTCTGCTTCTCCATGGTGCTGATGGTTCCTTTACATGTAACAGTTAATTACACCCACTGTATTATTCAAGGTTTTCTAGAGAAACAAAACCAATGGGTTGTCGACATATAGAGAGAGCAAGAGACTTACTGTAAGGAACTGACTCATGTGCTTATGAGGCAGCCCAGTCCTGGGCTCTGCACAGGGAATCAGCTAGCTGGAAATCCAGGAAAGTCAGGGGGTTGGCTCCCATCCAAGTCTGAGCACCTGAGGTCCAAGAGAGTGCTGGTGTAGTTCTAGCTGAAGGCCCAGAGGCCCAAACCCCAGAAGTCCCTCTGAAGGCCCAGAGGCCCAAGTCCCAGAAGAGTCCAGTGTTTCAGTTCAAGTCCAAAAGAAGGAGAAAAACCAGTGTTCTTCCCAGGCACAGGGTTCATGCTGTGAACTTTCTGAGTTCTGTTCCATCAGTTTATATGTCTACCCCCTTTTCAATATTATACTATCTTTATTATTGTAGCTCTATTATAAAGTCTTAAAGTTTGGCCAGGTGGAGTGGCTCATGCATGTAATCCCAGCACTCTGGGAGGCTAAGGTGGGAGCTTCCATTGAGCTCAGGAATTTGAGACCAGCCTGAGCAAGAGTGAGACCCTTTCTCTACAAAAAATAGAAAAAGTAGCTAAGCATTGTGGCAGGGAACATGTGTTCCAGCTACTCGGGAGGCTGAAGCAGAAGGATCACTTGAGCCCAGGAGTCTGAAGTTGCTGTGAAGTGTGATGCCACTGCACTCTAGTCTGGCAAACAGAGTGAGACTGATTCAAAAAACAAAAACAAAAAGCCAGTGTTCCAGCTTGAAGACAGGCAGGGAGGAGGAATTCCCTCTCGCCCACAGAAGGTCAGCATTCTTTTTTTATTCAGGCTTTCTGTTATTGGCTGAGGCCCACCCACATTGGGAACAACAGTCCCCTTTGCTCAGTCTACACATTTAAATACTAATTTCACTCAAAAAAATAACCTCACAGAAACTCCCAGAGTAACATTTGACCAAACGTCTGGGCCTCCCATAGCCCAGTCAAGTTGATGTATAAAATAAACTATCACACCCCCTATTTGTCTATTAACATAGTTAAGTCAAATCAACATGATTTCATAACAACTCTACTCTCCCACGTTGGTATTTACCTACCCATCCCCTCCTCCTCTCCATGTCACAGGTAAGTCCTCAGATACATCATCACTGCACCTGAAATCTCTCTGCTCTCTCTGCATACCTTAACTCTCTTTCTCACCCTCACCTGCACAGACAAGACAGCCCCAATGCCTTGGTTTTATTGAAATATTTAAGATTATAAATAGTAGGCCATTATTATTCTCTTTCTTTAAGATTGAAGGTTCCATCTCAAGAGTCATTGGTTAACCCTCAGATGTCCACTCTTCAGTTATGTCTGCTCCACTGCCATGTCTGCAGTGCCAAATTCATTACTTGCCATGGGCCCAAACCTCTTCACTATGTCCAGCTTTATTAAAGTATTTTCTTCATATCTTCCTCAGATAATGTACATGATTTTACTTTTTGAGGCCCTATATATGCAAAATGGCAATATTTTGCTCTAGAACTTGAATTCCATTTTTTCTCGATATAATTTATTTGAATAATAATTTTTTCTTCCCTAATTGTTATCTCCTATCTTCCAGTGTTATTGGTCAGACATCTAATGCTCATTTTATTTTTAGTTCATGTATATAACATGCTTCTTTTAAAAGTTCTGAATGCTTATGTGTTATTCATTTCATTTTATCAAGAAACTCCCTGGAATATGTTCAAAGATGTGCGTTTTGTTCATTGTACCCGAGGCTCCATGAGACTCTCACTGTGCAGACTCATCACGTCTCTCTCCAGCGTGGGGTGGTCTCCCAATGCTGGCTACCTAATCTGTGCTTGTCTGTGTGACCCCTTGTTTACCCCAGATCCCTGCTATCCATGTCTTCTGACCCCTTCTTCACACCAGATTCCTGCTATCCACATTGGGCGTCCTGATCCCAGCATCTCCCGTCTTCCCCCTCAGAATTTCCCACTGGCTGGCTACCTTTATTCTGTCCTTTGAGAACCTTATTCCATTCTATCTTTCAAACCAGAGACCCTGGTCTCAGTAAAGGCAGTAAAGTTTTTATTTGCCTGTCATCATCTTAAAATCAAATCCCACACATTTGTTTTAATAAAGTGCTTCCATGTTATAATCTCATCTCATCGCTGGGTCTCCTCATCCTCCTACTGAAGTTCTCAACTTATCTTATCAGCTCAGCCTCAGAGGGAACCATTGGTCTTCACTGGGTCTACTTAAGCCATGACCGTGCCTTTGACCTTCCCAAAGCAGTAACAGAGGAGATCATTAAGAGACTCGGGTAACACAGGTGTGTGAGGGAAGACACCACCACACCTGCTTCGCAGCACCTTTCTGCTGGTGTAGAAGGAAGAAGGGGTTACGCCATGGCTGGGAGCCAAGAGGCCTTTCCAGGAGAGGGACAGTCCTCACCAGCATCACACTTCAGCTCATGAGTTAGTCCTCTTGGCAAAATTCAGGGCCAGGCTATTCAAATGACCTCCTGAAGGACCTCATGGGGTGCCACCTTCCTCTAGGAAGACCCCTTGGGCTACCAGGCCCCCAGGACAGTAATAGTTAGTACTGTTTGGGGCCAGCTTTGCAGAGAGGCAAGATTTCTGTTATTTAAAGTGCCAGTGTTAGAGGGAATTGATAAATGTAGCCTTTGGTAGCAAAAGCCTTTTGGCCTCCTTTTGATGCCTTTTCCCAGCGTGTTTCAGCTTCTCAGCAAACCGCCCCCTCAGCCCAGCCCTGGAAGCCGGCACCTGAGTGTCACTCCCTCTTATGAATTAAGCTCCTGCAGTGCTCTGATTACACAGGGAAGGAAAATGTCACTGAAGAGGATGGCCCTTCTGGGAAACTGGGGCCGCAAAAGGAGGAGCCGTCTCCAGCTCGGCAGGAGGGAGAGTTCCTTCCGGTGCCCCAGCAGGTGAGTTTTCAAAGTGCACCATCACCAAGATAGAGGGTCGCTGCACAGGCAGGGACCGGGACATCAAGGCTTTGTCTTACTTGTCCTGTTTCAATTGTTTCATGAACAAAGTGGAGGCAATTCTAGAGCTTGCCCAGAAGAAAATCATACTTTCCCACCTGAAGATACTGCTGTGAGTCTGACCATCCAATTGTTACAAACGTTGTCCTGCTAAGTAGGTTTGCTGAGAATCTGATGACCCCCTCAGCGGCTGCCCGGAGCCGCTGCTTATTTCCCTGAAGAGGAATGCTTTGAGGGCAGATGGCTCAGCAGGCACTTACCACAACACACGGAGAAGGGAGGTCGATAGAGCCAGGCACCCAGAAAGGGCAGAAAGTGCCCCTTGCGTCCAAAAGCAGCTGTTCCCCATGGAGCTCAGTGTGGACTTAACCCACCGCTTCTGTTCTTGTCAGCTCAGGCACCGCTGCGTGTAAAACGCACTGTCAACTGAATTCCCGTATTCGGTTTAGACAGCAAGCACAGGTCAGTCAGGATAAAGGTGCCTAGGGGGGGCAGCGACTTGGGTCACAGCACTCTGTGGGGCTCCTGGCCCTCAGGCTCGTGATCAGCACCTCTGCAGAGCACTGAGAAAGTCACAATGTGGCACTGAAAGCTGATGGTCATCAAGAAGGCTGTGGTCACTTAGAAGCCCCACTGATGGCCTCAGAAGCTGACCATGAGGAGAACACAGGCTGGAACCCTCAGTGCTAAACCCCATGTGGGAGAGGACCCAACCCTCACCTGCTGCCCACTTGGGGGACACTCACGAAAGACTGACCTCTCAAAAATAAATAATAGCTTCTCCAACATCCTGCATGGACCCAACTGTTCAAAATTCCATTTGGCCAGCTCTCAACCTTGTGGTTGAGTGTTTCTCCCCACCTTGGCATGCCCGTTTGGGGGAAGACAGATAAAGAAGTCAGCCCTGCCCCTTGGGTGCTCGAGTCTAGGGGATGGCAGTGTCTGCCAGGGAGTGGAGAGTTCCGGTGAGTGCTCACGATGGGTTTGTGGAATGGTAAGCTCAGGACTCAACTGCCTACCCGTGTGCCAGGAGCAGGGGAGCAGGCGCATGCAGAGTGGGGGGCTGGCAGCCCCAGGGCGTGTTCTCCGACTTCCTCTCTTCTCCAGGTGGGAACTGTGGTGTGGTTGGTGTCACAGGAGGGCTCCCCATTTTGTGTTTGCCCAAAAAGGAAGGAAGGAGGAAGAGGCAGCGGCCACTTGGCTCTCCTGAACACTCTGCCCAGGGGACTGACTGGTGCACCAGGACCTGACCACCAGAACTTCCTCCACCGGCTCTGGGTCCCGTGGAGGAGCACAGGGTGGGGTGATCTCTGGGTTCCAGGCACAATGACGCTTGCAGGAAGGACTGATGAGTTGGGGTAGCTGGGAAGAGCCCAGATCTCCAGGGGAAGGAGCCCTACCCCTGAGGCACAGGCTCTGGTGTGGCTGCCACTCACTGGCTGACACCGAGCCTTCCTTTCCCTGGAACCCAGGACTCCCCGGCTGGCATGGCATGCCAGCCCCTTCCTGCCCTCAGCCCCTGGGGGATGAGAGGGCAAGAGGAATTTAGCCCCTGGGAGCTACTGCCCACGCGTGCCCACAGAGCCCAGGCCCCATGCCCTACAGACACAGACCCAAGTTCCATCTGAACTGGGAGCTCCACTGCTCATGCTGGCCCAACGTGGCCGCTTCCTACTCCTTCCTGACATCCAGAGACAGCCTGGGTGTGGCTGAACCAAGCTCAGGCTTACTACCCCCTGGGCCGCGACCCCTTCCTCATCCCCCACCACCTGTGTGCCTGCTCCCTGCCCTAGGGCTCGGCTAGCGCAGCCTCTAGTTGTGAAGAAAGGCTGGCAGGCAGCAGTGAGTGGCAGCTTGGGGTATGGGGACTGGCGTGGCCATCCTCAGGACTCAGTAACCAAAAGAAAAGCCCTTGGAGATCACAGCATTATTTATTTGAGTGGAAATGGGCCAAATATCTGCCTTTAAGAAAGGCACTGGCAGTCTTTTTTCATGTCTACAAGGGTCAGTTCGTTTTCTATGGAGAACGTGTCTTCTCTGTAAACCTGCCTTTCTCTTCCTCAATAAACTTTGTTTCATGCTTGCCTTGTTTTGGGTGGATCTGGTCATTCTTTGGCCAAGAACACCCCCAGAACCAAGAAGGCAGACAACTGTCTGAACCCCAACACAAAACACCTGTTAACTCTGAATTGCAGCAAAGCAAAAGTAGACAGCGTCTCACTCTTGCTCAGGCTGGTCTGGAACGACTGGCCACAAGCAATCACCTCCGTCTCCCAGAGTGCCAGGAGTACAGGCATGAGCTCCGGTGCCCAGCCAAGATCCTGTCTTTTTTAAAAAAAGAACATTGTACCCTTTACATGGATTAATGTATACATGATCTATATGTGTATGATTTAATAAAAAATTAAAAAGTAAAAAATGTTATTATATATGTAAAAAAGATTTTAAAAAGAACAGAGTGTGTGTGTGTGTGTGTGTGTGTGTGTGTGTGTATTTGAGATACGGTCGTGCTCTGTCTCCAGGCTGGAGTGCAGTTATGGGATCATCACAGCTCACTGCAACCTCCAACTCCACAGCTCAAGCGATCCCCCTCCTTCTGCCTCCCACAGTACTGGGACTTCAGGGCCAACCCCCCTGGCCTATTTCTGTTTTTATAATTTAAAAAATTCAACCTAAAGAAAAGTTGCAAAAATGTTCATACAACTCTGATATGTTATTCAGCCAGCTTCACTTATTAACATTTTGCCACAGTTGTAGCTTCTCTCTATATGCCCACATAGGTACATTCATTTCTTTTAAAAACACTGAAGACAGCGTTTAAAACACTGGGCCCCTCCACCCCTAATTATTTCAGCATTTCCCCCCAAGATAAGGGCACTGTCTTACATAACACAGTACCATGAGAAAAATCAATAAATTGAACACTGATAAAACACAAAAAAATAAAAAATAAACACAAAAAATAAAAGAAAGGCCCTGGTAGTTTTCCAGCAGGGTGCGAGACACGGAAGCACAGCTCACATCTGTGCATCCCGGGTGGCTCCACGAAACTCTGGCTGGCTTTGGTGAGGGGAGAAGGGTTTGGCCCTGGTCAGTCAGCTCAGGCATCCACAGCTCACCGTGGTGGAGGCTGGAAGGCTGGGACCAAAGTGTGGACAGGGTTGGTTTCTCCCGAGGATTCTCCTTGGCTGGCCTTCTCCCCATGTCCTTTGAGTGTGTCTGAATCCTCACTGCCTCTTCTGATGAGGACGCCTCATTTAATCTTCAATTACCTTTAAACTTAATTACCCTTTTAAAGGCCCTCTCTGCAAATACAGTCACACTCCAAAGCACAGGGAGTTAGGGCACCAGCGTGTGAATTTCAGGGGAGACACAATTCAACCCATCCCGGGCAGCTCCCTCCCACTGCCCCCCAGCCCTGACCTTGCTTCAGTTTCACTGTCTTCAGTTTCCTCTGAGATGGTCCAGATACTCCAGGCCCTGAATCACTTCCCTCTGCTGAACTCCTTGTCTCTGCTCTGGGTTTTAATCATTTTCCATTCCTGAACATTGTGTCTCTGTTCTGTGGTTTAAGACGTTTTAATGGCCCTGTTGTCCTCTGCTCACACCAAATGGCCTGCAGATCCCCTGCCTTCCCTGGGTTGCTCTCCGGCATCTGTCTGCACTATTTTGGAGACTGATGTATCCAATGCCTCTTCCATGATTCCAGGCTGTGGACCCTTGAGCATGGCAGGAAACCTCAGGGCAGACCACCCTCCCAAGGGTGAAAGTGTCCTCCACAAGTCTAAGCTGACCCTGAGAAATGCCACCAGAAATCCCCAGTTCAAGCCAGATTGTCATAGCAGTACTGCCAACATAAGTGCTAGCAATGTCCAGGCACAGGCTACCAGGCCAAACCCTTGGATTCAAACCACCTTCAGACTGCAAACCCCTGCTCTGCATCAGCTCCAGGGTTCAGCCCTGGCTTCAACACCTCGGGGCCATCAGGCTCCGTGTCACAAAGCCACCTTCACAGCTGACAAACAGCACCTACTTCCCAGGGACTTAACACACATTTCGAGTCCTTGGTTGCTTTTTCTGGGGTGTAACAGATCATTTCTAAAGGAGGCAAGGAGTCATTTGAAGGAGACAGGACAGGCTAGCAGTCCAAAAGCTCAGATCCTGGACTTTGCCTAAGTTGACTTGGCCTGACTCCCCCAGTTACTAGCTATGCGACCTTTCACATTGGTAATTCACTTGGCCTTTCTGGGCCTCCCTTTGCTCTTCCCCCCCACCCCCACAGAGACAGAGTCTCACTCTGTTGCCCACAGTAGAGTGCTGTGGAGTCACAGCTCACAGCAACCTCCAGCTCTTGGGCTTAGCCGATTCTCTTGCCTCAGCCTCCCGAGTAGCTGGGACTATAGGCGCCCGCCACAGTGCCTGGCTATCCTTTTGCTCTTTTATGAAGTAAGAGCAGTAATAATACCGTTGGCCCTCTGCATCTATGGATTTAACCAGCCACGGACAGAAAATATTTGTGGAAACTAAACGGATGGTCGCCTCTGTCCTGAACATGTCCACATTTTTATCTTGTCATTATTCCCTAAACAATACAGCACCATAACCACCGAGTCATTGTATTGGGTATTATACGCAATCTCGAGATGACAAAGTATAAGGGAGGGTGTGCACAAGTCACATGCAAATACTATGTCATTTTATATCAGGGACTTGAGCATCTACGGATTTCAGTATTGGAGGGTAGAGGTCCTAGAGTCAATCCCCCACAGACACCAAGGGACAACTGTACTTACTTAATTTTCTAAAGTAATCAGATTAGTGGCATTATCGACGGAAAGCATTTAGAGCAGTGGTTCTAACTGTGGGCTGCGACACATTTGGACTGTATTAAAGGTTCATGGCGTTAGGAAGGTTGAGAACCACTGATTTAGAGAGTGGCTAGCAGATGGTACGCATTCTGTTGGTGTTTCTGTGAACTATTGTTACAAAGTGCTTTTACTATTATTTAATAAACAATGTGGGGAGTTGTTATCTGCCTCTCAAACCTTGAGCCGTCTGACTGTTCTGGTCAGTAGAAGGCAAAGCACATCAGCCTCATTGCAGTTACAGCTGAATAACAAGGAGTCTGAACAACCTCTGGCTGGAATTGGAGGGTTAACGCTAAGATTCTTCTCCTCTAAGTCTAAAGATCTGTTCTCACTGTCGACTTTGCCTCATATCCGGGTGTGATATGGACCCAGTGCCCATTAGAAGGTATTAGGAAGTTCCCACAGCCTCTCCTGCCTTCCTGGATATGAAACAAGTTGTGGAAATGATATGGGAGGGAAAACTGAAATGTTAGCATATGAAATAGAAAGTTCTATTCCTAGCTATCCACATACGTCCCAGACAGGTCTGGAGGAATAACTCTACCATCTTTCAAGCTACTTAGAAGCTAGTTTGAACTCTCAGTGTGTGTATTTAAGTTAATTTCATTCTGGGCACTTGTTATGATAGCTTATTATCTCTTTTAAAGGAAACTTTCTTCTGGGGACCTTAAGCCATTTTATAACCATTACAAACCCTCCTTAGGCAGGCACTGTTGCTCGCTTATAATCCTAACACTCTGGGAGGCCAAAGCAGGTAGATCACTTCAACCTATGAGTTCAAGACCAGCCTGAGCAAGAACAAGACCATCTCTACTAAAAATAGAAAAAGTAGCCAGGCATTGTATTAGGTGCCTGTAGTTCCAGATTCTTGGGAGGCTAAGACAGGAGGATCACTTGAACTCAGGAGTTTGAGGTTGTTGTGAGCTAGCTAGGCTGATGCCACTATACTCTAGCCTAGCAACAGAGACTATGTCTCTCACACACACACACACACACACACACACACACACACACGCTCCTTCCCCTCCCATAAGGGGTCTGTGTGCACCTCCTTCAGGGCTCACTCTTGATTACAGCACCCAGGCATCCCAGGGAAGGTTCAAATGCACTGACATCCACAGACTTCCTTGCGATTGGGACTCCTATTTCCTCCTCCAACAAACTGCTAACTGGTAAGCAAGTCAGACTATGCTTTATTTCTGGGATGCAGGAGGTTTTTAAGCAAGCGGTGGCTAAATCCTGGAAGGAATAGTTAGAAGAAAAGAAGAGACCTTCCCAAGTGGGATGAGGAAGTGGCCAAGCACGGGGTGAGCAAGACCCCAGTGGGCAGCCCAGGGAGGCCAGAAGCTTTACCTGCCATGCTCAGAAAATGGAGATTGTCAACCATGTGACTCTATTTCATGTGTAAAATGATGCCAACTAGGGCAAGTGCGGAGGAGTGAGGAAGCAGCCTCACCCAACAGGAATGATGCCTGGGACACAGATGGCTTTCTAAAGAGCCAGGAGGACTGATGGAAGGAAATCTCAAAATTCTGATGAGAAGCCAGACGGTAGGAAAGATCAAAAAGCATTATCTAATAATCTGGAAAACGAGGGAGAAGGGGGGTGGTCAAGGATGCTCTCTGCTCCTTCGCACCCTCTGCACATGTAGATATAAAAACACTTTGCAGAGGCAATGAATGATTTGCTTAGAAAACAGTCTCTTAAATGTCCTGCAGTTATTGACACGGTTGTCAGATCTTCGCAGTAACACTGTATTATAGCTTCCTCTCAGTATTTGCTGAGAGAAGACTCTCATTGTTCAGGAGGGAAAATAAAACTCAAGGCCAAAGGTAGTGTGCTTAAAATACACGCCCGGGCGATGTGAAGGTGGTTGCCCCTGAAATAAGCAAGCCCGCGTCTACATCATCACCCACCGCGCCGGCTGGATCGCGCTCACTTGCACGCTCTCACTCGCTCCCTCTCTCAGCCGAGCTCAGCTGGGCAGCCATCCAAATGATTCATATTAAATTCTAGCTATATTCAGCACAAAAGTCATCTAGCATCAGAGGATCAAAGTTACATCAACTAACAAGCACCAGGGGATTGATAAGCAGCTAAAATTAGGTCATTGCAGAGTGGCGGCCTTTGATGGATGAAGTGAAATTTAGCCGTGGGTTTGCTATTTAAAGATCTATGACAGCACCCTTTCCTGTAGCCACAGTGAGCACACAACAGAGCCTGGAGCTTCTGATTAAAGGTTTAATCATCGCTGCTGGCCCCGCCGACCGGCAGAGATCTGGTTTCCTTAAAAGCGCGTTCAGCTCTTGGGCCGACCAGTAAATGCATTTTAATTCCCACATCCTGAGTATCAGAGAGGCTATTTCTCCCTCCTCGGGGCAAATTCTGTAAAGTTATTTTAATCACTTTTCAAGGCTTTGGGTCAGACAGCTCCACCTCCAAATCCTGACCCAGCTCAGTGCTTCAAAATTCTTCATCTACTTAAAAGGAACTCAGCCCTGGGCTGCCAAGTGGGTGCAGCAGCTGACCCAGTACCTGTATTTCTGCTTCCTCTTTCTTTCAGTTGAGACCCACACACCCCTCCAAAGGGCTCCTGTATCTCCCTTCTTTTGGATTGTTTTGTTTCCAGATGGGTTAAGGTGGGGATTGGTTCCCTTGGGTTTGGTTGGTTGGTTGTGGCTGAGGCCTTGACCCTGTGTGGCAGTCACCAGTCCTGGTTTCCCAGCCCCTGTGGCCAGGCCAGGAGCCCACAAGGCCTCAGGTCAGCACGTCCTGTCCCAGCAGAGCAGGGTAGAAGGCTCTGTGCCACAGGGGACCCCCCCAGGCCACCTGCAAACACCAGAGGTTCTGGATCTACCAACATGCAGTGGGAAGAAAAAGGCAACAGAGGAAGACTAGGAAACCAGTCAGGGAGGAGAGAAGACAGCGGAACCCATGCAAAGCTCAAAACTAAGTAGATAGTGGCGAGTACACGTGGGAGAGAAGAGAAGGCTAGTGTGGGCCTGAACTTGGGATGGCTCCAGGGAGAGCCAGTGCTGCCCCCGGCAGGGAGAAGGATCCCGGGGAAGCCTGGATTATCAGCACTGCCAGGCAGGGGCTGCTCTGGAGGAGCAAACCCTGGACAGTCTGAGGGCACTGGCAGACAGGGGGCCATTGAAGAGGGTCGCCCCTTCCACCTCCTCCCAGGAGGAGCACACAGGCAGAGGAAAGTAGATCATCCGGCCTCACAGATACAGCAACAGGGGTTGGAACGGCTTTTCATATGCACTATCCACATCATGTGCTTCCTATTCTAGATGAACAGTTGTGATAGGCTGTCAGGAAGATAAAAGTAATCAGGAGAGTGGCCAGGTCCCACTGTATGGGCCATGGTGGCGCCTGCTCCTAGCTGAAGACTTCAGGAGACAGCAGTGGGGACTGGAGGCAGGAAGAGTTCAGGGGTTCCTGCAATGTGGTGATGGTGGAGGGAGTTCCTCGGAGGGCCCAGCGTGGGTGTTTGCTCAGATTAAGATGAGGGACAGAAAGAGAAATTGATGGCCGAGGGCTTTGCTTTGGGCTGGGTTTCTGCATTCTCTACACACGACCACCCCACATGTCTGTCTTATTTGGGTTCTCCCAAAAGCCAACCCTGAGTTGACATCTAAGAGCAGGTAGTGGATTTAGAAGCTAATCCCAGCAGTGTTGTGGGGGACAGGACATGGAAGGTAGTGATAAAACCAGCTGCCCATCCTGCTTGTGGTCCTCAGGTCCCAGTGTGGAACAAGAGGAGAGGCAGTGGTAGTATGTAAGCCACTCTCGTGGCCACTGCTAGGAGGCTGCTGGGTGTGGGTGGGCATTGCTTCTCCGGCACTCCAGCCTGCTGAATCATGGGAAATTGGGCTCTGCCAGCTAGAAACAGCCCAGCCAGGTGCAGGTGCTGGAGGTTGGGAGTGTGAACCTAATTGCAGTGAGAATGGCCCACATCATGAGATCTCAATGCTGCACATGCTGGCATGGATGTGGGGAGAAGGCAATACTCATGCACTGTCTGTGGGATTGCAAACTAGCACAGCCTCTATGGAAAGAAGTATGGAGAATCCTCAAAGAACTAAAGGTAGACCTCCTATTTGATCCCGCAATGCCATTACTAGACATCTACCCAAAAGAAAAAAATCATTGTACCACAAGGGCATTTGCACTAGAATTGTTTATAGCTCAATTCACAATTGCCAAGATATGGAAACGACCCAAGTGCCCATCAACCCTTCAATGGATCAATAAACTATGGTATATATATACCATGGAATACTATTCAACCATAAAAAAGATAAATACTTTGCATCTTTTGTATGTACCTGGATAGATGTAGAGAACATTCTCTAAGAATGGAAAAGCAAGCACCTCATGTACCCAATACTAATATGAAACTAGAACATGAACAATTACATGCCCGCACAAGAGAAAAACTCATTTAAATTCAAGAAGGGGGGGTACAATGCAGGGGTACATGGCATACTTCCTGGGTGAAGGACTCAACTACTACTCAGATTTCAGACTTTACCTTACAAACACAAATAATGTACCCTAATCATATAAGCACACCCCCAGCCAAATGAATGGGCTTATGCCTGGCCAAGGGGACACCAAAAATACCCTACAGCTGAATTGCTGGCCATAGTCATGGCCCTACCCTTTAAGGTTTCCTTTGTAACTCATTGACAGGCCTAAGGCTATGCAAAAACAAAGCTGATAACACATTTGCAGGTCATCGACTTACTTAATGGGTCACTTCAGTCTCAGTATATGTCCATTGACTTATCTCTGATTATCAGACTTCCTTATTTTAACTTAAAACATTTCCAGCCTTTAGACAAAGCTTCATTTCTTTAACCAATTATAAGTCACCTATACCTGGAATCCCCCACTTTGAGATGTCCTGCCTTTTGGGGCCAAACCAATGTACAGCTTTCATGTATTGATTTATGACTTTACTGTAATTCCTATCTCACTGAATGAAGTGTATAAAACCAAACTGTAACCCCACAGCAAGTTCACTTGCTCGAGGTTTCTTGGGCATGGCTCTCAGGCGTGGTCATTCATAATTGGTTCAAAATAAACCTTTTTAAAATATTTTACAGACTTTGGGTCCTTTCCTGTTGACAAGAGTTAGCAGGCATGCCCTCCATGGCAGGGTGGGAAGAGGAGCACCAGAACGTGCACACAGCACTTGCCACAACAGCCAAGAGTCCATTTTCAACAGTTACTTTATAAAAGCTTACATTTGAGCCCCATGTCATGAGAAATGGGAGCAAAAAACCTGAGTATCAGGAGTTGTTCTCCTGATTAATTGAAAAGGTCACTTCTATTTGTGTTTGAAATCTCAGGCTTGTGTATCTTAACACCTGGTGGGTGCTCAGATTACCCACCTGCTGATGAGACAAGCTCTGGGGAACTGAGCCCTTCAAAGGCCTCTTCCTTGAAGCCAGTAAGTTACCTTCTTATACACTACACGAGGACAATGCTATCATTATTCATCACCTTCATCTATGCCATTTGGCTTGTGCCTGGATGGCCCTGCAGGTCATGTTGGTCGATTGTACTTTCCAAAGAAAATGATGTTGGTGCATAAGGCATTCCCCAAACTCTTCTTAAGTGATACCAACCTTCTCTCAAGAGGTGGGATCTATTCCCTCCTCCTATGGACTGAATTCTGTGCCCCCAATACTTACAGATTGAAGCTCTAATCCCTCAGAATATAACTACCTGTGGAGACAGAGTCTTTAAAGAGATAATTAAAGCTAAATGTAGTCCTTAGGGTAGTCCAACCCAATACGACTGTTGTCCTTATACGAAAAGATGAGGACACAGACACATACAGGTGAAAAACCACGTGAGGACCCAGAGAGAAGATGCCATCCACTAGCCAAGGAGAGAGGCCTCAGGAGAAGCCAACCCTGTCTACACCTTAACCTCAGACTTCCAGCTTCCAAAACTATAAGAAAATCATAAAATAAATTTTTTTTGTTTAAGCCACCCAGTGTGTAAGACCTTGTTATTATGGTTCTGGCAGACAACTACACCTCACCCTTGAAACTGAGCTGAATTTTGCAACTATCTTCACCAACAGAGTGCAGTGAAAGTGATGCCATATGCCTTCCAAAGCCAAACGGGGATGGACGGGAGGCAGCCATGGGGCCTCCACCTGGCTGGCTATCTCTCCTAGATGCTTGCCATCGGACTCAGCCCCTATGCCAAGGGAGCCCCAGCTAGCTGACATAGAGAAATGGAACTGGTAAGAACCAAGTCCCCCAGCCAATAGCCAGCTGTCTTACAATGTCTTTCAGTTGAAGTCCCATCTGAATTCCCAACCCACCAAACCCACAAGCATAAAGAACAGCTGCTGCATGTCACTTTACCTTTGGGTAATTTGTTATGCAATCATGATAATTGGAGCAGTCTTAGGAATTAATATGTTCTGGATTGATGATGAGAAAACTGAGAGGAAGAGAAACTCAACACCCTTCTAAGGTCACATAGTTAGAAAGTGGCAAAGCATAAGTAATTTTGCTGGAATTGATAGCTATAAATTTTGGGCACACAATATTCAGCTCATAACAGAACAGACTACAGATGGTGGCAGGGTTAGTTTCTTTTGACGAGGAGATAGGGATGGACAGAAGCTGCTTCCTACAGAATGGGTGGTCTCTGAAAGCCCAGACTCCCCATGGGTTAGGTGTCACCTTCCTTAAGGCTTTTGGAGATCCCACCTACACTGAAGGAAGGGACTCCTGCCCACCTTCATCTCCTGGGTTCCCTGCCTTTGACAGTTCTTTTAAACCATGGCTTGGGGAGTAGCCACATCCTAATGTCTTAAAGGGAACAGATAGGCTTGGGAGCAACAAGGAGCCAGGCCTGAGCCCAGCCAAGAGCAGACTGACATCTCTGGGGGAAGCAGCTGCTCGTGGGAGAGCACACAGAGACAGCAAGTACATGCCCAGCTCAGCTGCTGCACAGAGCAGAAGTGCCTACAGCCACACTGGGGGCTGCGGCCAGGAGGCTCTGCTGCGGCCGGGCAGACCCCAGCCTTTCTAGTGCAGAGACAGCCCCCAGGGTCTGATGTGTGGTCAAAGAGGCCAAACCCCTGCTTTCCATGGTCTTCCTTCACTCCCTGGCCCCTTCTCCAACAGCCTTCCTCAGCTATAGCTGGTCTACCACGAATAACATCCAAGTAAGCATTATTGAGGATTCAAACAGAACCAAAAGAGAAGTAACCAATCAACCAAAACAGGTGAAGAACACACATACACAACTGTTCTCAAAGCCAAAGAAAATAGCAGCCCCCTGTTTCTCCTTGAAATTCAAAGAGATGTTTTCTCCTTCAAAGGTAAGTGGTGATACGGAAAGCATCAACCAGTCAGGAATAAGAAGAGAGCAAATGAGCAACGACTCAGGGAGTATCATACCCTGGAGCCTGCTGGCCAACGTGGACCCTGAGCCAAAGAGAAGGGATGACCAGGAAGCTGGGATAAGGCTTCCAAGTTGTACTTCAACATAGATCGATATAATTATTATATAGGCCTTATATAGTATCTTGAAAGATACTTGTTAAAGAACTAAAAGTTTTTCCAATTATCAGATTGGAAAACATGGTGTTGCCAAGACTCTACTGAAGCAGGTGTTCTCCAAAGCTGTGAGGGGTGTGTAAATTATTGCCATCTCTTTGGGAGGAAACGTGATACTATCTAACAAAGTTTTAAATAAATATGTCACTTCTCAGAATTTATCCAACAGATCTACTTACACAGTTCCTGGATGAAAATGCCATTGTGGGCAATGTGGGTGCGGATGCAAGGGGGCCTCCTCCACAGCCATCGCTGTGCCCCCTGTGGGTTAGGGTGTTGTCTTCATTAAGGCTTTTGGAGATCCCCTCCGTACTGTAGAAAGGGGCTCCTGCCCACCTTCATCTCCCCCTGGGTTCCCTGCCTTGAATAGTTCTTTTAAACTGTGACATGGGGAGTAGCCACATCCTAGTGTCTTGAAGGTAGAGTTTTCGTCTCTGTTGTTCTCACTCTGGTTTGTGGTTGTTCTCACCTTACCCCACCACCTTAACAGGCAGATCAGGAGCCACCCTCTTTACTTTCCAAGTCACTGAGTTTTCAGAGTCAACAATAATTTCCGTAAATTTTTCTAAAACTGAACCACAATCTGCACATTGGAAAGTGCACGTAGCTACTGCCCAATGTGATGGATTCTTGCAAACCAAACACATTCACACAACCAGCATCTTCAACAAGTAACAGATCAGCACCAGAACCCCGGAAGCTCTCTCTTGCCCGCTTACATCAGGAGTGCCTGAGTAGATATGATTATCTACAGACACCCCACATGATAGTATGTGTACCTTTGCTGTTCCATCATTGAAGACACATATGGCACAAAACCAGTGAATTTTATAATCACGGTTGTATTTTCTATATCACAGCAGCAAGTCCACATGTATAGTGGTTCATTTTTGTATGATAGATACTTGGGATGCCCACGGACAGCACTGGGCACCCAAATGGATTCAGGATCCAGCTCTGTCACCTGCAGCTTCTAACAGGCTGGGCACACAGACCAGGAGCACCATCCCCTGCCACCCACTGAAGCTGTCAGAGAGGACCCCAGAGCCACAGCTGCCACACGGTGCTCAAATTAGTGGAAAACTGCAGGTCTCTAGGCAGAAGAGGTGGTGGACGTCAGAACCACCCTGCCTTCCTAGAACAGGCCTCTGTCTGGAAGAGCGAAGGGACTTACACACTAATGACACTCCGGATGACACTAGTGCAGTACTCCGGCCTTTCAGTGACAAGACAGGAAAGCCCTCGGGAGAGGACTGAGTAGTGGCAGAGGCCAAGGAAGCCACTCTGGCAGGGGGCGGAGGCAGGTGTGCTCCAGACCGAGGGGCTGGCTGGTGCTGCAGCAGAAGTGAGCAGCCCCGTGTATGGCGCCGAAACCTCTCAAAATGCCTCGAAAACAGAAATGCAGAAAGGAGATTGTAGGCTGTTAGGGCTCTGTCCCGAGAGAAATGGAGAACTACCACTATTTTATCTTTTCTATTTTATTTATTTATTTGTTTGTTTGTTGATTGATTGATTGATTGATATTTTTCGGCAGAGTCTCTCTCTGTTGCCCAGGCTAGAGTGGGCCTCACGGCTCACAATAACCTCAAACTCCTGGGCTCAAACAATCCTCGTACGTAGCTGGTATTACAGGCACCAGGCACCACACCTGGCAAATTTTTCTATTTTTAGTAGAGATGGGGGTCTGGCTTTTGCCTAGGCTGGTCTCAAACTCCTGAGTTCAAGGGATCCTCCAGCCTCAGCCTCCCAGAGTGCTAGGATTACAGGTGTGAGCCACTGCGCCCAGTCAAAACACTATTTTCAACAGAGTAATGAAATGAAGCCAGTTCTAATCTAGAGCAATAAATAACAGGTCAGAAAAGTAGTTGGGGAGCTGGAGGCAGGAGCCAGTCAGGAGGCAGTGACCAAGGGGACACAGGGGCTTGTGCCCACACTTTTGCAGACCCCTCAGCCACAGGTGCTGGAGGTGGCGCTGGTGGGACTTGTAAGTGACTGGATGTGGCGGAGGTGGAGGTGTCCTGGTGCCCTGCGTTGGAGGGCTGGTGGACACAGCACCCCAGAATTGCTGGTAAGGGTACTGTCAGCCTGAGGACAGCTAGGAGCAGGCGCCACTGGGTGCCCAGGAGGGATCAGCTCTGATGACTGGCAAGTGGATCCCAGCTAATTCAGAACACCTGAGGCCATAGGGGTAAGCGGGCAGGGCAGCAGCCCAGGGCCAGAGTGTGATCTAGAAGAACAAAAGGGCCAAGACTGAGTCCAGGAACACTCTGAGATGGAAGCGAAGCAGAAGCTTGCAGAAGGTAGACAGAGAGAGCCAGGAGTGTGGGGCGCTGCGGGAGGGAGGGGAAGGAGCATCTCATAGCCCTTTCTTGCACCTCCCAGGTAATTCCTGGCTCGGCTCTTATCTCCTACCCTTGCTGTGCCCTCCTTCCTTCAGCCTCCCCAGGATTGGGCCAGTGGAGCCCAGCACCCTGTTCCCTCCAGCCTTGACCTCAGCATTCTGAACACTCCTGAGGGGAAGGAGTGATCTTTGCTCCCTGCCAGGGCCTGATTTTAACTTCACACCCTAGGACAGCGCCGAGGCCCTAAGTCACTCTACAAAGGGGCTTCTGATAAACATGGAAATGAACCCACACTTATACATGATTCTAAAGTCACAGGCGATGCTGGATGGGAACACAAATAGTCCTGTTGACAGTGGTAACATATAGAAAGGGCCCAGTGACCTGAAAGGGAGGAGGGTCACACTCACTGTAACCCTGTCCTAAAGTTAGAGCTTTTCGTTTCTGAGTTCGTGCATTACTTCTTACACACAAAACACCTACTTAATATAAAAGTGGGTTCTTACAGTACAGGGGCTCGAGCATCACTGCTGTCTACCCTTAGGCTTCTGCACAAAAATGGGTCGGGCTTCCTTCATCCGGACATGGAGCTAAGCAATCTGCAGACACGCAGAGCTGCACTATCTCAGCAGACAGTGGGAACTCCAGTCTAGATCAAAGGTAAACAGAAGCAGCTGACATCTTTACCGTGGCCTAGGGATGACACTGAATGTCGCCATTCAGAACACCCAGCAAGAATCTTCGAAATAAACACAACCTTGCAGGACCCACAGCAGCTCAGCACCTTTCTTTAAGACCCCCACCTCCAGCAAGCAGACTCTGCTCCCCGCTCTGGCTGAACCACCCATTGTGTGGATGACATCTGGCCTCCTCCCCTGTCAACTGTCCTAGACTCTGGACAATAGAGGAGGACCAGAGTTGATCATTCAGCTGGAAGAGCTGACCAACAAGCAAGTTAAAATCCTGCCTTCCCCAGCAGGGCGAATGGGTGGATCGCAAACACTATCATTATCTTTCACACCTGCCACAGTCTCACTCCACATTTTGTACCTTTCCTTCTGTGGCAAGAATGGCTTTGCTGAATGCTCTCCTGGGGAAGTCACTTAATTGTTTCAATTGTGCCAATTACCTACTTAAGGGTCAATGTTTGTTTCCTATAATATAGCAGCTTAACTAATTGAAAAGATTAACCTTGGGTAGAAACAGAGCCTATATTTATGCAAATTACATGAAAGAATGACTTGCAAAGAATGACGGGAATAAGGATCCCCCCCCCCGGGCGGCGGCCGGCGCCCCCCCCGCCGCGCGCGGGCCCCGGCCCCAAGACCAGCCGCCCTCCACCCCCCCGCCCCCGAACACCAGCACGTATGTACACAAACAACAACAAAACCCCCACCCCAACACAACAAGACCCACAAGAAACGCCACCCAAAACCAAAAAAACAAACAAATAATCACACAACACAATAAACAAAACAAAAAACAACACCACAAACCA
>CAUYON010090559.1:0-21367 GCA_963573935.1 Arctocebus calabarensis
ATAATTCTGTACATTGGTGCAATCATAGGGCACGATTCATATACATTCAGAAATGTTTTGATCGTACTGTTACAGTTAGCCTTCATGGCATTTTCTTGATCACTATATAAAGACATTGATACTCTACATTTAATAAGTTTCTCCAGTACCCTGCTAAGATGCACCGTAGGTGTGATCCCACCAATTGCCCTCCCTCCACTCATACTCCCCCCTCCCCTCCCCTCCCTTTCCCCTTTCCCTGTATTCCTATGCTATAATTGGGTTTTAAACTTCTTAAGGATAGATCTCCTTCTCTTCAAAAATGAAACCAAAAATCACCTCCTGCCCATATATGACCACATATTATTTTCCCTGACAATTTCTCAAAAAATCACATATTCCCTCTCTAGCTCTCTGTTGCTTTTCCAATAATTCTTGTAGAAAGAGCATATCCAGTTTTGCTATATAAACAAGGATTGATCTGCAGAAATAATATTGAAAACATTTCTTTGCTTTGAGGTCCTTGGAATACACTCTAGTCATGCAGTGGTGAGACATTTCCAACAGTTTTTTTTTTTTTTTTTGTACCTCATTCTTTTGGCATGGAAAATATGAATACATTAACATTTTTTCCAGCTAATAATATTTTTTACCTCTCAAAGATATAATTAAGACAAAGACTAAGGTGACCATAACTAGTACCAGTAATTATTATATTTAAGTAAGAAAAAACAGATCAATGAAGGAAAATCAATCACAGGCTATCTAAACACCACTCTAATCATAAACTCCCAAAGATTTGCAAGTGCCAGTGATCTGTCTCATTTCCTACTGACAGGCATTCCCTGAATGTTCTGAGAACAAGATGCTCCATGTAATAATTTTACTCGTCACTATTTATTCTAACCATCACTTGCCATTCTCTATATTTCCCAGAATTTATAAAATATGTTTTATAAAATTGACTCTTAAACTTTGAATTCAAAATCGTTTTTTTTTTTTTGTCAATCTTACCCCTTAAAATGAGCCAGAGTAAGAGAAACTCTGTGCTTATCTGGCAATGATATGAGAACAAGGAGTAAACATGAAAGATAAAGCAATTATAGGAAATCTGGACTCAATATTTGACAGTTTAAGGTAAAGATGAGAGAGTGAATCTAACTACACACTATTGCTACAACAATGAGAGATGGTGGAAATTTTTTATGTGATGGTGTTTTCCAAAAGCATAAAGATTAGGTAATGTTCAAGATTGACAAGTACCCAATGTTATTATATATGTAAGATATAGAAAATAAATGAATCCCTTTCATGGGGATGTCACACTTACACTGGGCATAGTGCATAGAAAATATTTAATATGATTTTTCTGTAATTGTCATTGTCATGGATGATTATATTATTACTTTAGTAAATTAGCTGTTAGACTGATTATACTTCTTCCTTCTTCTCACTGATAGGGCCATGGAATAAACTCTGTGCTAGCTTTGCTTGTACAGGTAGAATAGTGTCCTTTCAATGGATTCATTCATGGGGTTCCTATTATATGCATTTGCCTGGGTAATGCTAATCTGCCAAATTTAAAACAATAGACAGTTGCCTCTGACCCTTGGTTCTCTGGGCATGCAGAGCTGTGGGACAGGTGGCAATATCATCGTAGAACTGTTTTCCATTGATCTGTGGCTTTGGTAATTTGCCTATACTTTTATCCCTGGCTGATGTGATCGGCAAATGAAGAAGTGTGCATGCTATGAAAATAAACAAGTGAATGAAGTTCACTCTGTAGATATAAATCATTATCATGATTCTATTTGGGGGCATGCTATTTGCCTTAGGTTATACAATGGGAAATTAACAGCTCCTTTTTAAAAGCCTATCAAATTCAGGTTGAAATTACTCCAAAGAACAATTTTCTCTTAATGTCTTTTTTCCCTAAATAATATTCATCTTTAAAACTTCCATTTAGAAAATAGATACTGTACTGTTAACACATACTATTTTCTCAGCTGAAATCTTCAAAAGAATGAGGCCCATAAAAAAATATTCCCAGAGTGACTATAATTTGCAACAAATTGGCTTAAGTATAGTTTTAAAATTAGAGTTTTGAATCATTACCTGCTTCTTCCTTGGCTCACATATGAAATGACATTTACAGCATCTCCCACTTATTAAGGCTGCAATCTCAGGCAATTTCAGGTTCTTCTTTGAGGAATTATCATGATTAAAGACCTTCATTCTGACATAATCTTCAATCACAACATATCAAAATTCATTAGCACATTTCCTTACTAAACCATCAAATCACTTTCCAAGTAGAATTTAAGTTTTTATTTGAAGGAAGTTTTTATTACCCTATCCACTTTGTATACATGAATTAGTGGAGGAATAGCCAACAATTTTCCCACAGTTAAGAAACTTTGAGTTGCATTCAACTAACATGAGAATCAGAATATGATGCCTAGTGTTCAAGTTACTGTTCTGATTTGCAGTTACTATGAAATTGGATGAAGTAGTTTCTCTCTGTACAAAATGCCTTCTATAAAAGTAATGCTATTAATATGAATATATAATATATAAAACTAATACAAATAATGCAGCAAGAGTGTAAAATGAACACAATGCACCTTGCTGGTAGGAGTCACACAATGCATTTGCAGTCATTCTTCCTACAACACATGCTTGATTAATGCCTGTTTTGATCCTGTGTGTTTGCGGTGTAAAATTATAAAAATAGGCTTAATAAATTGTCATCAGCTGTTAATAAATGCTTCATATTCATATGTAGTCTTAAAAATCTTAGAAATATGCTGGGGGTACTCTTGGCAATAAAAATAAGAATTGAAATTTTGTATTATGAAGATAATAAAGAAGATAAAGTAGATATCTTCTATTAAATGCATAGAGAGCGGAAATGAAGTTGAAACAAAAGATATTTTGCTTGAATTCAAAGAAACTTGGAATTGAATATCAGAATATTAGGGGGTATGAATTGAAATTTGACTAAGAGAGGGCTAATTTTATCAGCTCACAGCATTTTTGTAAGCGCTGATGCACTGTGATGAAAGTGCCATGAAGTCAGGTTAAATTTATTAACACTTACATTTGTAGATATGAAATTGATTTTTGTACTGTCTTTGTCTAGTTTTAGAATTAATGCCCTACTGGCCTCATGTAATCACTTGGAAATTATTTTCTCCTCTTCTACTTTCCGAGAAAATGTGTGGGAAAATGGTGTTATTTTTTAAATTAGTTAATATTTATTACCAAAAATTAAGGCAGTGCCAATATTTTAACACATGACTTGAATCACGACTGTAAATATGCCCATCACCCAAAAATTGGTTATAATACTATTGGGTGGATTTTTGGTCCTTTTCTCCTCTTCTGTTGGATGTTCCCCGACTCTGGGCTCTCAGTGTTAAGAGTGAGCACTGGTGCCCAGTCAAAGATGGAGTGATCACAAACACTAAGCAATCACCATCAGCATATATTTATGCAGAACAAAGCACACAATCCACAGGAAAATACACCTCAAGAAGGAGTGAGGCCTTTGCACTTTAGTGGGGCAGAGACCTCAAAGGTTGAACACACCGTCTTACATAGACTAATCACCTATTTTGTACTGCCATTCCCTAGCAGCAGGATTGGCTATTGCCTCCCCCCTTTGGAGTGATTGGCAGGTTGGGATTATATAAGTAAACTTCTTAACAGTATCACATCATGGGCACTAACCTTATTGCAGAACCTGTGGGGGTAGAAATTTTCCAGTTTAATTATCTGATAATGGACTCAATGGGCCCAGAACAGTGTTTGGTCACTAAGGCTTCTTCACTATCTCTTCTGAATGGGGAATAATCACCAGTCAATAACTTGTTTCTTACTCTCCACCCCCTAGGCACACCCCTTAGTCTTACTTTCTATCAAGCAAAGAAGCTGGGGACCCAGCCACTCCTTCTCTTCCTGCCAGGGAGAGAAGCTGGGAGCTGAGGAAGCACATCTCCCACTTGGAAATGGAAAGAGGGAAGCTGGGGCCTTTGAGGTCTGTCTCACCTACTTAGGCACAGCCTTCCGGAGGGGGAACAGGCCATGGACAACTATTCAAGAGACATTGGATATAGACTTTGTTGTTAATATGTTTGGAGTTGGGCAAATAGAAATTCATTAAATGTACTATTACCATGTGCAAAATATGTACTCCTTTGTTTCATTGAATTAACTTTTGTGTAATAAATAAAATTCCCACAGCTGATAAACTTCAACCTTAATGAAGAAATGAAAAAAAAGAAAAGGAGGAAAAGCTCCTCAAATAAATATGGATTTTCAAACACATACTAAAATCACAATTCAATTAAAACTTTTCCCATATAATACATGATATTGGTTCTTTTCTTGAAATGCAAAATTACTCCCTAAGCATTAATTCTTTTTGAAAGACTTTTTTTCTATTGATTCAGAATAGTTGCACCTATTTGGGGGGAAATACGTGTTATTTTGATAACTGTATAAAATGTTAATGATCGCATCAGAGTAATCAATTGGCATACATCTCACTTCAAACATTTTTCTTTGTGTTGGGGACATTTTAATTTCCCTCTCTAGCTAGCTTGAAGTATATAATAAATTATTGCTAACTGTAATTTCCTTGTTATGATAATTAATCCTCAAAGTTATTTCTCCTAACCTCATTTTTGTACCCCCTTAGCAAAATTCTCTTTATTCCCTAACCTCCTTCCCATCTCAGTCCTGGTAACTTGATTTTACTCTCTGCCTCCTTAAGACTAAAACATTGTTCTGTATAAAGTAATAAGAGAGATGGTCTGGTGTGTAGGAAAGTTTAGAAATGCCTGGGTTCAATTTTAGCTCTGCTATACATGAAGTGTGAGATCTTAGACAACTTATTTAAAATCTGCATTTCAGTGTCTTCTGGTATGAAATGAGAAATTGATCAACTTATCTCAATGATTGAGCTAATGTATGATGTGATTAGGACAATTATTTGAGCATTATAACCATTGCATATCATTTGTCATATAGTATTTGCTATCATGATTAGTAGTATTATTAAAATATTATTTGAGCATTATAACCATCGCATATCATTTGATGTATAGCATTTGCTATCATGAGTAGTAGTATTATTAAAATATTACCAGTTGTTTTAGAAAGAAGATGCCAGCCACTTTGCTGTAGGTAAGTGAGAACAGTGACCAAAGCAGTGAAGTCAGATCCAACATAGCCAGAGCACAGATCTCATAGGGCTTTATGGTCCTTGGTGAAAATATTGAAATTTAAGTAGTGGAAAAGTTGCAAATAAGAAATAAACTCTCTTGATGTTCAGTTTATTTTCTTAGTTCCATCTCTTTCTAAAGAAATAAGCTAGTATATTGAATCAGAGGATGCTCTGAGAAAAATAAAAGTAGATTTTAGAATCCTTGCTGTTCATTGAGGAATGCAAAAAAGTGACTTCACTGAATCCAAGCCCAGGTTTACTCAAAACCTTCCTTGAAGGCCCAAAAGGGTCTGAGGCTAGCACTACATATACGTTATCTCAGAAATGGTCCAAGTTTAGGATCCTAAATGTTGTACTCATAAGCAAACTTGTTAAAACATTCTTACTTTACAAGTCCTTTCAAGATCATTGGTGCTAACTAACTTATTACTTTATGATCTCTTCTCTGATGATGGCAGAAGTGAATTTCTAGCTTCTGTTAATTCTCTCTCTGATCCCCCTTTTTTGATCATGGGCACAGTTATTTTCTTCTGCTAAAAGAAATTGGACAGTTCCAACAATATCTGAAATCCATCACCAAAACCCCAAACCCCTTGTCTTGAAGAGGGATGTAAAATTACAGTTTAGAACAATTTATCATGGCATAGAAAGAGAGAAACCAGCTTCCAGAAGGGCTGTTTCTATGGATTGCCCATTACCGATCGTCATTCTGCATGGCAATCACTTAGGTAATTTCTGTTAGAATAATTATTAGTATTTTCAACCATCAATTACTATGTTAAATATTTTAATATATGCAAAGAGGAAGACAAAATAAAGCCATTATATTTCCAAACAATGGCATAGTCTGGCACGCTGAGTGGTGTGTAAGAAGTAGACCAGAAAAGACAAGCGAAACAACATTGCTTCCCTAGTGGCTAAAAAGTTGCAGCATTTGGAGTGTGGTGGAAAATATTTTGTTATAAAAATCTTGTAAATGTTCTATAAAAATGAAGAAAAACCTTGGAATAGGGCAAGTTTACCTAACTTGGTAGATTTCATATCCAAAAATATGGATATGAAAATAGGAAATAGGAGAGCTATGGGATGTGAATAGTAATTTTATAGGCAGCATGTTCGACAGACTGTATTGTTTTAACTTTAATTTTCATAGATTCACCTTAGTCCAAATAAAAATGCAGATTCTTCAAATCAAGTACAGAATATCTCCAGGGCCCACATTAAATACTAAGCAAGGAAGGCAATGCTGGTTTCCATATTTATACCCCAGTTCTGTTACCAATTCTCAGTGGGACTGGAAACTATTTCACATTAAAGAGTGGACAGTCATAATGCTACAATTTTATTGTTTTTTTTATTAACCTCTATTGATACTATTTGATGAATAGGCTGCAAGAGGCAATGGTGATGTGGAAATACAATTTAGAAGACTATTAAAAGTAGCTGAAGGGTGCAGGTGAAACTTATTAAATGCAGAATATAAAGGTCTTAACACAATAACTAAGAAAATGCCATGAAGGCTATGTTAACCAGTTTGATGAAAATATTTCAGATTGTATATGATACCAGCACATTGTACCCTGTGATTGCATTAATGGACATAGCTATGATTTAATTAAAAAAAAAAAAAGTATCTGAAGAAAAAAAAGTATCTGAAAAACATAGAAACTTTTTTTGTCTTTAAAAAAGTATGCTGGTTATATAAATTTCAAACTTTTCAAGGGACTTTCAGTTCCACAGAGACCTTATCTCATTTACTTCCTGAAAAGAAATTTCAGGGCACATCAGGAAGAATTCTGTTCACATATTTTCTTTTAATAAAACAGAGAATGGGAAAGAGGGAGAAGTCTACTAGGCTTTGAAGCTTTGAAGTAGGGATGAAGAAAGATTGAAAAGGGAGGTTGATGCTTCTATTTCCCAATTGAGAATAAAAATCTAATTTCAGAAAGTAAAGAATGTTTGTAGAATCATTTCTACCATAAAATCAAAGATGAGGTTTGGTTTTGATTAATGTTTTATTACTGTTTTAAAGGTCCCTGCAAAACTAATAATGGGCCCTATGCAAGATTAAAACTTGGAAAGCAAAAAGCAATCTGGAATTGTGTATATTTTTTATTTTTTTCTATAAAAATATTGTTGGAGCATGCAACTTTTTTATTCCTATGTCTATGCAATTTCCAGGAAGAACTGTTTGAAATTTCCTTTGATTATAGCTTATAACTTAACATACTAAAATTATTTTGGTTGCTAATCAGGGTAAATCAATGTCTCATCTTCTCCCAGATGTTATTTATTACCTTTTAAGATTAAATAAGAAAAAAATTGGAAAAAATTACATCAGAAAATAAAACATAATTACATTGTTTTAAAATTCTTGGGGAAAAAAAACACATGGAATCTCACAGTCGTAATTACTACTTATGACTCACACAGGAATGTGAAATTCGATGGTTTAAGGAGAAAAATTGTGTGACAATATTGAGTGAATAAATGGAAGGGTCCTTGGTGACATTATTCTGGGGTTTTAGAAGAATGCTAGTCATATCAACTCATCCCTCTTAAGAAATATAAGTTCAACATAAGAGTATCTAGAAAAGATTAGAGCTTTTTCTTTAAATAATAAAAATTAATACAATTTCATGACAAAGCATACCTCCTTCTCACTATATAAGGATATCCATCCCCATGTTTCCAATTCCACAGGTGAAATATATTTCTTATGGGAGCTTGGTGAATATGTTTGTACATATTCACCAAGAATCAACTAGCATTTATTAAATGTCTCCTGTATTTATTTTTTACAATCTCACCTAATATTTAAATGATATAGCTTTTATTATCCAGGTATATGCTATCTTAGATTCTCAATATATTGAGAAAAGCATTGGAACACACAAGTTAGCTAATTGTCTGAGGTCACACTGTTAATAAGAAACTAGTCAAAGAACTTAAGGCAAGAAGTCTTCTTCTAAAGCCTTTGTTTATAAGGATGTTTTAATACTTCTATGTGTACCCTCCTAATAGTTTAGGTATATGTATCTATTGAAGTACCTTTTGGAACATCTGGCCTAGAAGTAGTGTTTTTCAAGATACTAAACTGAGAAGCAATCTCAAGAAATCTTCCATTTCTTTAAAAATACTACCACTGCCATCACAACTCCTGTTTTATCCCTGTTCCCAAGTAAAATACAAGAGTATTAGAGAAGAGAATCAGTGAACTTAATTGTCTTCTCATATTTGGGAGAATAGTAGGAGGTATGAAATTTCGTAAGGTGTTAAAGAACAATAATTATCTACCAGGTCACCTGGTGAGGTTGTAGTGCATATACACTGGACAGTATGAGTCATACAGCTATATCTTTCCTTCAAGAAAAAGAAAATGATATCTAGAATATCAGATCTTAAGTGAAAGTCAATTAATGTTGGAAGTTTCACTATAGAATAATTAGTACTTTATTCTGAAAGTTATATACATGTATTTGATTGTAATTAACCTAAATTTAAAATAAAACCCAGAGAACAGACAAAGTAACAATGAATCATTTTATTTGCAAAAACAAAACAAAACAAAAGACAAACTCCTAGTCAAGTCATAAATACTGGTTTGCCAAAACATACTGATTTCAATGTAATCCAGGCCTAGAAACTTCTATAGAAAATTTCTGTGAGTATAACATTCTCCTCTTAGCATTTAAGACACAGGACATATTTCTTTTCCTGGATCTTATTCTTATTCCATTAACAGAGTTCCTTTTTTTTTCAGAATGGTTATAGTGGATATCATATTATTTTTACTTGCCTTGTCCTTGTTTTCTCTACATAAAACTTGCTTTGGCTATGGCCAGGGTAATCTCTAAAATCCTTTTGCAGCCCCATTCATATAGAACCATGCTGAAAGAAACCTCCCACTTCAGTGTGTTCAGAAAATAGCTATCAATGTTAATACCTTAGTCTAGGTTTAACTGTTGGTGAATAAGCAAACATAAAACAGTATGTGAACTAAGCCTGGATACTTGAGAAATGGGGATGATCATCTGTATCAAACTGATGATTTCAAATGCTAATATGTTGCCACCATATGTACAACCTGAATTAGCAAAGTGTGCTCATTGTGACTACATTGGGCTTTCACATGGCTATACACACACAGTAAATTACTGTGATAGAATGTTTGTGTTAAAACAGAACGAAACATGAAATAAAATTGAGGCCTCCAAAACATATTCACCCAATGAATGTATATTTTTATAAATTAATATCCTCCGTGACCATGTATAAAGGCATATGCATGCATGCATAGAGAAAATCATAAAAGATATTCATATGAAAAATTTACCTATCTACAAATTAGAATGTACACAAATGCCCGAAAGAACAAATATTCACAGTCCTCTATAAGAATAATACAATAGCCATATGTAAGCAGAAGAATGTACAAATCAACACCATGCACGCGTGTGTGTACAGGGAGATACATGAAAAACCATTAGGTTAAAGTTAATAGGTGATATGTCCATGGATGAAACAAATGTCTCCTAGAAATATCTGAAATTTATTTGAAGACTCTGATTCCAAAGATCCTCTAAAGGCAAATTCCTTAAACGACACGATAATGAAAGGACTGACATTGTAGGGAAAGATCTGTCCTAACTCCTATGTTTCCATCAAAGACAAAATGAGCCTATCTCTTTAGTCATTCATTCTTCCCTGAACTTGAGCCACCTTCTTATTCCTTACATATATTTAACTGAAAACACACAAACAAGTTGCCAGTTGGCTACCAGGAAAATAACATGTGAGAAGGGGGAATCTTTTTGAAGGATATTAGAGTTAATTTCATCAATTTGAAAATGAACTAACCAAATGTCTGATTTATTTTAGAGAAAAACAATTAAAACTGAAGGTATTTTCCAATAAAGGAGAAAAACAACAGTAAGACATTCTACCCTGGTAATGTGCTAACAGTCATGTTCTATATGATTTGGATGTGATCAACATGTTCAAAGAATTACAAAAAATAAGCATTTACAATTTAAAATCACAAATCACATGAGAATGTTGTGAATTCATAAAGGTTGAAATACATGGTTAGAAATAAGTATTTTTTTAAAACTTAAAATCTTTCAGAGTGTTTATATATCAACCCAAATGTTATGAGTTCAGCAGATACATTTGCAATACTGTAGTTGTCACTTGATTTCTTCATAACATGACTGTCTGGTGTTGCATTAGTGCAGATCCTTCCTATAAATACATGGGTAGCCCAGAGACTATGCTGGATCACTTTACAGCATCCGAGCTCATCAACAGAGAATGCTATATGGTGGTAACACTCATTTGTTTCAGTATGATTGTTGTTTGTTACGTCCAAAAAATGCTAAACCAGATGATGAATCAATAAAGTCAGCCCAATATCCTTTAGCTTGAAGAGCAAAGCAAATTTCCTTAGCACCACTGTTGAACATTTTTTTTTATTAAATCATACACATGTAGATCAAGTATACATTAATGCATTTATGGGAAACAATGTGTTGATTTCATAGCAAATTAGGAATGCTTCCATCCACTGGTTAATATATACCTCATCTGGTTTAGTTACTGTGTGGAGACATTTATACTCTATACTAACAGATCCTACATGTACCCTTGCGTTATGCACCAGAGGTGTGATCCACCACTCACCCTAAGGGCACTTCTCTTTCAGTTTCTACCTCTTCACGCCAGTCATTCTTGGTTGTCCTTTTTCAGAATCATTTGCGTGCTATTTGCTGCCTTTGAAAATAGTGATTTGAAATCTCTTTGCAGCAATTCTGGACACATTTGAATTGCACACTCTACTCCGGCACTTTGAAGGTTAGTTTCTGCACTGTTAATTTCTTGTTCATCAGCTACATCATTACTCTGAAATTCATTTAAATATTGTGCCTTCACAAATCATGTCTTTAGCTTGACAAAAATCCTGCTAGACAACAGGCAGTTTTATGAACCAAGTTTTCTTCTGTGAAGCCATTCCACTGAGGTGAAAGTCAAAATCTATGTTCCCAGGAAAATGGAATTTCCGATCTTGAAGTCCTAATGGTCCCCTAGTTTCATCAGGCCACTCTGTTCAGGAGCACATATCTAGGGATGCAGTGGCCACCTCAGACTCATCAGAACCCGATGATCCTGCCGTTGAAAGGGCTCTGAAACTGACAGCCCTGTTAACCTAAGAGCACAATCGTGGAGATAAGAAATCAGTCCGGCTCTGTTCCAAAGCACATTGCTGTATCTAGAGGAGAGGACTGTTGCAAAATAGCTTTCCTTTTGCAAAGTTAATCTGAGAGCTGTGGCTCCACGATGGGCAAATTCAGAAGGGCTAATGTGTGCGGGCACCAACATTACCAGTCACCACCACTGCCAGCAGCAGTCCCAGAACCTGACTGAGAAAAAGATCTAATATATATTTTTTTCTTTTTGCAGTTTTTGGGTGGGGCTGGGTTTGAACCTGCCACCTCCGGCATATGGGGCCAGCGCCCTACTCCCATGAGCCACAGGTGCCACCCAAGATCTAATATTTTTTAAACATATAGCTGATTCCTAGTTTTATTGATTCAGAGAGCATTTATTATGGTACACCTTTTCAAGCTTGTAGATATTAACTAACTGGGCTAACAGTCATTAAAGTAGCTACAGAATCAATGTCAACAGATGACTGGAAACATCTAGTAAATATAATACTTCCATTTATACTATACCTACTTCAGTAGGACTGTTTTCAGATTATACTGATGAAGTTAAAATTCCCTTTTCATCACCTGTTGCTCCTATTTCACTGTCAGAATACCCAAGGCTAAGTCAGAATCCCCTGGGCTTCTGTGGGAAAATGTCAGCAGCCTTTTGTACTCACAAGAATAACATGATCATTACAAGGTTCACAGTCTCCCAAGTGGATGCTAATGATTTACATAATCAAGAAGTTATACTCGGGAAAGGCATGAAGTACAGCATTTGGGGATTTCTAGCCTAAGCAATTTTTAAGATTTGGGAGCAAGTTTAAAGAAGTCTAAAGCAGTCGACTTTACATTTGCAGTGAGAGAAAGCACCACTTTCTTATGTTTACATATGCTGCTAATTTGACAAGTATCTTCCTCAATTTGATTTTAGTCAAAAATTTTAGTATTAAATGCACGGATTTGGGGGGTGGGGTGTATGAGGGAGAGAGAAAGAGAGAGAGAGAGCTGAGCAGGGGGAGGGAGGAGAGGGAGAGGGAGAGAGAGGCAAGTTTAAGCCCAAGGAATAAAGCTCTATGGAAGAAACTTACATTTCATTTCAGTGCCATCTGATCCTCATAGGCCCAGACATCAGACTTTGCAAAGAATAGGAAGCAATGGTGATTCCCCCACAGAATGCTTTCATGTTTTTTCAAAGTCCTAATGCACAGCTCTTTAGTAATTTGAATTCAAGTATTCACTCTCAAGTATTATAGCTGGTATCTTCTATCCAATTTTATTTTTGTCATTTCTGGACATCCATAGGAAGTATTATATTTTAAGTACTCTCAGCTTAAAATAATTCCCTACCTCTACAAAGACAAAGTATAGTGAGATATCCTCCTACCCTGTAGTGTTCTGTAAAGGGACCCCAAGTGTTTCTTTGTACCTGTCAAGCAGAGCTGATCTGTGTGCTGCCTTCATTCATGGTTGTCTCTCTGAAGTACAAGTTTCATTCTGGCAATGCCTCAGACGTCACAGGAAAGGTTGTATGGCACAGAAGGTGAGCACATGGATTCCAGCAACTCATTTCAGGGACATATCTCACCTCTTCCTCTTACTAGCTATGTAATCATTATAGTTTCCTTCATATTTTTCTATATCAGTTTTCTCATCTAGTATATTAATATAAATATAACTGTGTATTTACTTCAAAGAAAGTTGAGGACATTTAGTGAATAATTTTTAAAACAAAGTAAACAGTAAATGCTACATATGAAAAGTATGAGTATTCATTATTACTATTTTGCCTTACATTTGTATCTTCAACAACTAGTAGAATGGCAGGCATGTTTCACAGTCTCAAAGAATATTTACCAGATGGGTGAATGGCTTACTGAATGAACAAATGGAAAGAAGAGTTTGTGAGAACATTTTGTCTATGATTTTCAAATCATTTTAAATTTGGACTCCTTTTCTCCATGATACGTATACTCAGATTACATAAGCAGAACACACAAATGATATAAAAGAATAAATACTTTATTAGAAGATGAGGGAATTATGGAACCCAGAGTCTTATCCTTTGAGTGTTCATTAACCTCCTCAGCCACCCAACGTTTTTTTTTGTTGTTGTTGTTGTTGTGCTAAAGGGCTACGTCACTACAAAAAGAAGAAAAAGGAAATCTCTGATTTCGGTCCAATTGCTTAAGACTCAAGAGAGTTTAGGAAAAAAAGGCCAAAAAAATTTAAGGGACTTGTGCAAATCTTAATGTGTGTTAAAGTGGGATGTAAATTAAAGACTTATGAAGCCCACGTGAAATATGTCTATTACATTGGCCTGGGATTCATTATTCCCCAAGAGATGTCATATAACCTGTGCTTAAAGTTGTAGCCACAGGCTCATAGATAAAACATTCAAAGAAAAAAGGGAAAGTAAAGGCCGTGGAAGGACAAATCAAAAGAAAAATGCAAACAAAACAGAGTATTTATTTTCTTTTTCTAAAAGACTGCATCTTACCATGCCATACCATAATACGCTCCTCTGTTGCTTCCTGTGCTCACACTCTTGTTGCTTCAGGTCCTAAATTAATTCATTCAATAAATATTTGAGCATCTTCCATGAGGCAGCTGGTTTCATGCACTTGAGATTAAGTTTTGAGGTGATGAATATGATAATTTGCCTGATACAATCCTTCTACAAAGTGTGTGGTACTCACATTGTACCCCTTAAATTTAAATACACAATTATTCAACAATTAAAAATACAAATTTAAATTGAGAAAAAGGAATTCTTGCCATCATGAAAGTCTATTTAATTAAACAAAGCACATTCTAAATAAAATAAAAGATTTTGGGGGACCTGGCAAAGAGAGAATGGATGAATCTTGAAGGATGACTTTTTCTTTAAAGTTCTTAGATCCTGAGACACACAGAGGAAGTACTATTTTTAATGTTAATATCTGTTTCCTTCAACAAGCTCATATAGGATAATATACATTGCAGTCTTAGTAACAAATCTTTATTGAACAAAAATAGTCCATCTTCCAGCACCTTTTATTCTCCATCACTTTAGTGTTAATATTACAACATAACCCAGAGAAGACATCATTTGGGAAAAATTAGGACTATACACATGATTAATAAAATGTCCCTTAAGCAATCAGGTGTATATTTTCATTATTCTCTAGCTCTGGCCAGTTCAACCCACTTTACGCTGCCAATGATTATTTCATTGTGTGCTGTAATTAGTACCAGAACTATAAAAATAAAAGATTTCATTGTAGCAAACTTCACAAATATTCTTTTAGTTCAGTTATCTACATCGTCTATCTAAAACAGAAAATGTCTCCATCAAATACTGCCTTAGACTTGTTAATTGAGCAGATTTGTCAAACAAAATTGCATATGAAACAGCACTGGAATGCTAAATATTTGCAGAAATAGTGAAAAGAAAAAGTTAGCCTCTTAGTGTTTTTAGATATTTGGGATTACACAGGAAAGCCACATCCAAGATGAGGGGCTGAGTTATTCACTTTTCTTCTGGGCATTTTGGCATTGGATAAACACAGTCAGCTGTGATTTAGGTTTTATACCTTTCAGGAATTGGTTCAGATTACATAGTTAATGCATGGAGAAGTAAAAACAGCACCAAAAGCAAATTCTAATTTAGAAAAAAAAATACATAGCATCGGTTAGTATTTTCAAATAACTAGAGATAAACAACATTTTTATTAGTTCTGGGAGTACTTATATTAAAACAAATTATTCCTCTAGAAAGATATTTCACGAATAGGAATCAATTCATATTCTTCAAAACATAGGTAATTTCCTCTGTTATCATTACATGTGTATAATAAAATTATACATCCAAACTCAACATTTAGGTTTAAGATTATTCCACTTGGGGATGTTAGGCTCTTATTGTTAATTTGTCGAAAGCGTATCCTTCCACACCTGTTAATTAAAAGAAATAATACAAAATGGCAGCAACCTAACAGACAAAAGCCATGGATGTAAGTAAAACATTTTAAACCACTCTGGTCCTATTGCAAAGCAATTAAATAAGTGAGAGAAATAAAATGCATTCATTAAAGTCTTACAGCATACCAAAAAAAATTTAAAAAAGAATCTCATACTCAATTATTGAAAGGAACTTCCAGGCTCGGCGCCTGTGGCTCAATGGTCTAAGGTGCCAACCATGTACACCTGTACACCTGAGCTGGTGGGTTCAAATCCAGCCCAGGCCTGCCAAACAACAATGATGGCTGCAACCAAAAATGGCCGGGCGTTGTGGCGGGTGCCTGTAGTCCCAGCTACTTGGGAGGCGGAGGCAAGAGATTCGCTTTAGCCCAGGAATTGGAGGTTGCTGTGAACTGTGATGTCACAGCACTCTACCCAGGGTGACAGCTTGAGGCTCTGTCTCAAAAAAAAAAAAAAAAAAAAGAAAGGAACTTCCAGAATATTTAAAAATATACATTAATAAAGATCTCCTGTTACTAATTATTTTTGTATGTTTGGAAGAAATGATAGCATGGATGTGCCCTAGTAATCATTGCAGAATGCAGAATGCTGTTTAGGTTTAAAGGAAAACTAAATTATGTTGATTCAAATACCACTTAATCATACTAGGATTTTAGAAAATCAACTGATGACATTGTTAAATAGTAGAATAAGAATTAGAACATCAAGAGAATGAACGAAAAATTAAACTATTCTAATATATCTAATATTATGCCAATTTCTAATTTACAACATGTTTTCACTCATAAAAATTTCCAAAAACATCAGTTGCATTCTATTTTTTTTTTTTTTTGCTTCTAAAGATGTCTCAAAATGTATTGTTAAGGTGAAATTTAAAATTGATACAGAGGGCCTAGAAAGGAAGCTGAGGCCCAGCCTGGGATTGGAGAGTAAACCTAAAATTAAAACAATTATTTATTTTCCTTTCATATATTATGGATATAGTTAGGACTCTTCAGTACAGTATGAAAATTATAAGGAACAAAAACTGGAACAAAAAAAAGTTGCAATATTCCACCCTTTAGAATTAAATGATTTATTAGAATTGAGAAGGAGTCTCCAGAAAATTTATACCTTGATCTTTTAGTTTATCTTGGTCACTTCATTTAAAAATTCTATGGATCAGCTATAAAACTAATTCTCTTTATTTATTAGGTAGTTTCTTATATGAAAAATACAGATGATCCTCAACTGACAGTGAGGTTCCCTGCATAAGAACCCATAATTGAAAATATTTTAAGTCAAAAATGTATTTGATACTCCTAACATGCCAAACATCAAGCTTAGTCTAGCCTACCTTAAACATGCTCAGAACACATCCACTACCCTATACGTGGGCAAATCACCTCAGACAAAGCCAATTGTATAATACAGTGTTTAATATCTAATGTACCACACATCAGTAGCCAGACAAAAGATCAAAATTCAAAATGTGAAGTACATAGACATTGTGATGATTTTGCACCACTGTAATATAGAAAAATCATAACTCATACCATTGTTAAGCTGGGGACCATCTGTACTAGTAAATGACTCAGAACCATTCTGAAAGTACTTTTAAAGCTAATGATAGTTTCCAATTTTCCAAATCATTAAATTTCTTGGAGTATATCATTGTGATCAAAGGTGTACAACTATATCATAGAATTGACCTACTGATTACAGATTTCATTTAATATATTTTTGTTAACTATTTTCTAGGATATACTGCTCTAAATGCAATAAATATGGCTTGACATATCCATTCTGTAAAACCAAAGGTTTTAAGTGCTTTCCGCATTTGCAAACGGGTTTAACAGCGGCAAAGATCATATTCAGTGTAGACACCCTAACGGCATCAGTTAACTTACTAATTTGATTCTGCTAATTTGATGCTCTATCAATCCTATCAGATAATTATTGACATGTCAATTTCCCTTGCTTATGAGATCTATTTATATTATTCATGAATGTATTAATTTTATTAGTAATATTCCTACACAAAACCCCCAAGTCAATGTTTAACAGAGCCACTGATCATCAAAAAATATTAATCTAGATCATTGTATCAACATGGCTATTTTACTTTCATTAAATATCCATCTTGAAATATATATTGTCTCCTTGCATATTTGTATATTGTAGAACACTTCTCCCACCTCACATTACACTACTCAACTTCATAAAAATCATGCCAAACATTTGAAACAACTTGATTCCTAATTTGAAGTAATTCCAGTAGACATACATAGGTACTATATCTGTAAAATGCCCCCAAATATAATCAACTGTACCAGAAATTTAGTCATTAATTCAAATATTTTGTCTGCATCTTGACAAATATATTTAATAAATCCTTGCCAGAATCACCTTGCTATTATTTAGACAAAATAATTATTATTAGTTCAAAGTAATAACAATAATAATAAACACTGCCAAATGAAAGATTCATTTATGTTGGCACAAGTTCCAACATGGAGGGGAAAGACTCCATTTGGCCAATGTGGACCAAAATTTTGACAATATGGTTGTAATTTGTGTTCTAAGAATGCAAAAGACCCAGAATACTTTAGCATCCCACAGTTGCTTTCAACAACTCCATCATAGAAGTAATAGATATTACAATGAACCAAGAGAATTAAGTGACATATTGTATTTGATCTCAGAACAAACCAACTTATGTGGGGCAACTCACTTATAAGAAAATATTTATGACTGTGGATATCCATTTCAATTAGGTTATTGCTTAAGGATCATAATTAGTCTGGAATCTTCTGGAAAATTTGTAGAGTAATTTATAAAGTTACATAAAATTATGAAAAAGTTACATGCTTTAGAAATTTAGTATTTCCATCAAGCCTGTGGTCTAAAAAGAGTATGAAGACAATAGCAAATTGATTTTTTTTAACACAGTTTCTTAGTATTTACAGTATTTTTTCTTCTCTATCTGCCATTCCTTCAAAGTCGTTCAGTTGTTTTTCTGGAACTTTTTTCTCCTCACATTCAGAACAAGGAGGTATTTGCAATTTCTGTCAAATAATACAGATAAGACAATTAGAAAAGCCCAAATAAGTATATTTTAAGGTCAAAAATCAAAAATTCTAACGGAATAGTAATAAAAATTCATGTGTCTCAAAATTATGTTATATAAACTAAAAATTGAGCTAATATAAACATTTGGATACTTCTATCTCATGAAAAAACAAAAACTTTGCATACAGTGGAAAGATATTTCCAATATTATTTTGAGAAAACTTGGCAAACCATTCAACTTTGATATGATCAAAAAATTTAAGAAGTATTGTATTAACTGAAAAATTTTAAAAACTTTAAAAATCACTATAATATAATATATTTGGTCAAACTAAAATAGTACAAATAAAAAATTCAGAATCAATCTCTTCGCTTGCCCTTGTTTTTTTCTTTCTGTGGGTGACAATATACTTTTTCCCCCTCCCCTATTCTCCTCAAGTTTTTACTCTCCCTGGACACAGAAGAAATATATGCCTGTTTTTCAATCTTTGTTTATTTATGTTTTATTTCCTGGTTGCTGGGAGAGGGGTGCAGAGAGGAGATGGAGGGCTCCCCTCACCCTTGACCTTTCCAGGGCCTCACCTATCAAACCAAAAGTTTAGTAGAAGGTAGAGCAGCCATGGAAAAATTCAAGGGCACCAGGTGAAGGAACGATATTATATGAGCCAATACAGCATCCTGCTGCAGCTGGATCAAGGGAGAAAAACATTGCCACAATGGATACAAGGAGAGTTTTCTGCCATAACAAAAATAAAATAAACAAAATACCTGTGGGAGAATGTCTGATTCTGCAGTAGCATTACTTGAAGTACTGTCTTTGTGCTTCACAGAACAGCTTCTGCCCTCCTAAAAAAGCAGCAATTGGAAACAGATCAATGAAGTTAAACAAATAAAGGAAATTTTAAAGCTCCTTTGAATTCTTCCCATTGAGAAGATACTATCTCTTGGATACATGCTGACAGGGCGGGCTAGGGATCTCTTGGATACATGCTGACAGGGCGGGCTAGGGTCAAAATCATCACAATAAAAGTGGAATCCCAAGGCAAAATCAAACATTCATGGTTGGTTTGGGGATCTCAGCGGCATTTATGCCAATCAGCTACTACAGAGAAGTACAATTCCAATAGAAATTTCTTTCTGTGTCAAATGTTAAAAATGGAATAAAGGACTATAAAACTACCATACCTTTGTTGCATCTAGGTTCTAAGATTTAAATATGTCAATGATCTGAGGAACATCAATATTGCAAGCCAGAAAGCAGTTTAATAATATTCTGTTCAGCAAAGAAAAATATTAAAAAATAAACATATCCTCAACATCTTAAAGAAAAAGATAATATTTTTGGAATAAAGATCCTAAATTTACTAATAGAAAATCCCATCTTACGAATCTTACCAGATTTGAAAAAGATCATGTCTCCCTGGCAGTAAAAACAAAAAGCATTCCAGATGGGCTTCATTTCCACTTGACTAAGTTTTAAATGTTGCATGCCCCCTTCTCCTCCTGTTCATTCCCTCCATCTTTCCTTACTGCCTTTTATCCCCTATTCTCTCCCTTTGTTTCTTCTTTTTTTCTAAACATCTTTTTTTAATTAATGGCAATATATTTAGTGCAAGAGTTTGCATTTGTATGTGTGGACATGTGCACACATCTGATTTCTTGTAATCATTCCATGTATAAAACAGAGCCTGAGAGTTCAATTGTGGCTCCTGGATAGGTAACTGGCTCATTCTGAAGTTGAACAAGTCAAATGACTCTTGGACTCAACCGGCAGTGGGAGATCTAAGCCGCCCTCAAACTCTAATGTTAAAAAATTTCTGTGTAGGTAATAACTAAAGAGGTTGTATAGATTATATGTACTCCAGTTCAGACTTTTAAAGGATGTTATTTTTACATCTACCCTATTTTCAAACCATATAGCTCTTGATTAAACAGACACTGTTTCTTTCTTTATCCTTCCTTGCCTACGTATATGCCACTCACCTTCATAAAAGTCTTTCTTCGCTGTGAGACCCTGAAAACTAGATATTCATTTCTTCCATACCCTATGCCTGCCACCACTAGACATCTCAGTCACACTGTCCTATTCTAAAGGTACTATGTTTATAACAACTTTAGCATTTAACTTCTCTTTTGTATCCATAAGCATGTCTTGGTCCTCTACAAAGGATGAGTTCTTTCAAGAAAGGGGCTGCATTTATCACGCCCTGGTCAAAGCTACACACTTACCAGATAGTAAGTAATCAGTATATAACCTCTAAGAGATACTGATGCACTGCCGGCTGCTCTAAGAGGACAGTCTAAAATGCAAATGAAAAGCACTTTGAGATGTCATCTAACTCCAGTAAGAGTGGTTCACATAACAAAAATCCACAAACTGCAGATGTTGGCGTGGATGTGGAGAAAAGGGAACACTTCTGCACTGCTGGTGGGAATGCAAGCTAATATGTCCCTTTTGGAAAGAAATAAGGAGGAGACTCAGAGATCTAAAGGTAGACTACCCTTTGATCCTGCAAGTCCTCTACTAGGTGTATACCCAAAAGACCACAAATCATTTTATAACAAAGATATTTGCACCAGATTGTTCATTGCAGCTCAATTCATAACAGTCAAGTCATGGAAGAAGCCCAAGTACCCAAAGACCCAGGAATGGGTTAAAAAATTGTGGTACACGTATACCATGGAATATTTTGCAGCCTTAAAAAAGATGGAGACGTTACCTCTTTTTATGTTTATATGGATGGAGCTGGAACATATCCTACTTAGTAAAGTATCTCGAGAATGGAGGAAAAATAATCCAATGTACTCAGTACTATTATGAAAACAATTTACAATCACTCACACTTTCATATGAAGAATAGATCATAACTATAGCCTAGGATGAAGGAGGGGGTATGGGAGAGAAGGAGGGAGGTCACATGGTAGAAGGGTAAAG
>CAUYON010090562.1:0-17603 GCA_963573935.1 Arctocebus calabarensis
AGGTTAGCCCGCCTTCCACAAGCTTGTACTTCTTTTTTTTTTGTTTTGAGACAGACCCTCAGGCTGTCACCCTGGATAGAGTGCTGTGGCATCACAGCTCACAGAAACCTCCAATTCCTGGGCTCAAGCGAGTCTCCTGCCTCTGCCTCCCAAGTAGCTGGGACTACAGGTGCCCGCTACAACGCCCGGCCATTTTTTGGTTGCAGCCGTCATTGTTGTTTGGCAGGCCCAGGCTGGATTTGAACCCGCCAGTTCAGATGTACGTGCTTGGCACCTTGGCCACTTGAGCCACAGGCGCCGAGCCCACAAGCTTGTACTTCTAATCTGTGTCACGCCTGGTTCCTTCCTGCAGCAACCAAGACCAGGGCCATAGAGGCCATGACAAAAACTATTTCTATAAGTTTAGTGTAGCCTGAGTATCTCCTGCAGAGTGACACCCTGGGCCCCCACATCCACTTACCACTCACTCACTGACCCACTCAGAGCAACTTCCAGTCCTGCAAGCTCCATTTATGGCAAGTGCCCTATACAAGTGCACCATTTTTTTTTCATCTTTTTTGCCATGTTTTTTATTGTACCTTTTCTATGTTTACATATGTTTAGAAATACAAGTACTTACCTTGGGTAACAGTTGCCTACACACTACAAGGTCAATATGGTAACATCCTGCATGGGTGCGTGGCCCAGGCGCAATAGGTGTGCTGTGTAGGTTGGGTGTGTGGGAGACTGCACCATCTAGGTTAGCATAAGTGGACTACAATCACACAATGAGGCAATTGCCTAAAATGCATTTTCCAGAATGGATTCAATTATCAAGTGATGCATGGCTATAACGCTAATATGTTATTTGTCTTTTTCACTCTCATTTTCTTGTGAGTGGGTGACAGGTTTCTAAAGGCTGCAGTATTTGTGATATCACAACAGATTAAATGTACAAGCAGATCGAGTGCAATGGACATTGTTCAGGTGCTGGGTGCACTCAAAGCCCAAGCTTCACCACTGTATGATATGTACATGTAACAGAATTCAACTTGTATACCCTAAGTATACAAAGAGGGGGGAAAACAGAATGCAGTTTTCTTCTATTAAGTCAGACATCAAAGAGATTTGTAAAACCATGACAGAATCTTACTCTTCATACTAAATTTTTCTTTAAAAAGTGTAATTTTTAAAAAGTTATTTATTTTACTATCTAGTGTGTTTATGGAGCTTATTGATGTTTTTCAAATGAATGGGTTTATTGATATTTTAAAATGAAATTATATATTTACTTGACTTTGAACAATCAACCTTTCTCTAGACAGAGATGACATTTGCGCTTGGATTTGAGTAGATGCAAGAATCGCTGCTACGCAATTTAAAGTGCTAAGAAGTGTCTCGTCAGACCGAGGTGTTCTCATGGCTGTGACTTTCATGGGATTTGTCAAAGGTCAAAGGCAAATTATTGCCCAGGCTTTAAAATTTAATATTTACATTTATTGATTCAACGCCAATTGTTTACAATGACTAAGAGGGAGGTGTTTTCTCTTTCAGATAGTTTTGAGGATCTCTATATATTTAAAAAAATATTTGTTATTATTACTAGCCCTAAAAGTTATTATTTTTTCAAGCAATTACTTCAAATTAAGGCTTTCACATATATAAACTCATTTGCTGTCCTTGACAACCTAGAGAGAGTACACTGCAGTATTCACTGCTGTGTGAGTGAGGGGACTGAGGACTCCAGGGCTGACAAGGTTCAGGTGCAGTCACCTGGCTGCTACACGGTGGAGCAGGACTCATTCTCACGAAAATTTAGTCAACTTCAGAACTGGGACCCATTTCTTCTATCACATCTTACTTTCTCTGAAGCCAATAATGTTGATTTCAATGCCTTTCATTACTCACACTGTATTTAAATTCATTTTGTGTGGTCATCATTTGCTTTTACAGGGATAGCTTGCCCTTGTGCAAATGAAATAGAAAGGCTTACCATCCTGTTTGACCTGAGAGGCCTGGCCATTGGCATCTAATAACCAGTCCATTCATTTGCTCATTCTGTAAACACAGTATACTGAGTGCTGAGATTTGCCAGTTCAAACAAAGCAGACAAGAATCTCTGCTTTCTTGGAACTCACGTTCTCATCAGGTGAGATAAATAAACACACACACACAAATGTATACATTACAGAGGATGCTAGAAGTCCTTCCCGGGTAGCAGGGTGCGCTGAGCGGCTGTGGTCTTAGCAGCAGCAGAAGCTGCGGGGTTAGGGTTAGGGTAGGGTTAGGGTAGGGTTAGGTTAGGGTTAGGGTAGGGTTAGGGTTAGGGTAGGGTTAGGGTAGGGTTAGGGTAGGGTTAGGGTTAGGGATAGGGTTAGGGTTAGGGTAGTGTTAGGGTTAGGGTTAGGGTAGGGTTAGGGTTAGGGTTAGGGTAGGGTTAGGGTAGGGTTAGGGTTAGGGTTAGGGTAGGGTTAGGGTTAGGGTTAGGGTAGTGTTAGGGTAGGGTTAGGGTTAGGGTTAGGGCAGAGGGAGTGGGGAGTGAAGCCCGAGGAGTCACCATGAACCGCGACCCTGGTCTTGCCCTGTGGTGAGGACGTCAGTGAGAGAAGAGTAGGATCCTGAGGGGGGAGAGGACGAGGACGTGATGTCGCTTATATTTCATAAGGGTCACTCTTGTTGCCGGAAATAGTGGCACAGCTGGGCTTGACGCTGGACGTAACTCTGATTTCAGAGGCAGAGAGGGAGCGGACACCAAACTTCCCCAGGGGTACAGGTCCAGTTTCCGGGAGCGGTCCTTGCCAGCTGCTGCCGTCATCTTTGTGTGATGTGTGACGTCATCTACCATAAGGGGCAAGCGGGATTTCTGCTTTCTCTTCATACATGTTTTATTTTCACACCTGCTGTACTTAGAATCCCTTGAAAGTAGCCTGTACGAAAATCACAGGACCTGGTAAACAGGTGCCAGTGAGTAATTATCAGGGTATTCTTGGGGCAAAATGAGGCTGCGGCAGGGCGATTGAGCAGGACGGCAAATGACAGCAGACGAGTGACGTCAGGAACAACCTGGGTGTGACGAAACACTTCCTAGCCCTTTAAATCGTGTAGCAGCAATTCTTTCATCTGCTCAAATCCAAGTACAATCGCCATCTTTGTCTAGAGAAAGGTTGATTGTTCAAAGTCTTGTAAATATATAATTTAATTGTTCCTCTTGCTCTGACAGTTTCGAAAGCTTGCTAGATACTTGTATTAATTAAAGGAGCGTTTTCAATTTAAGGGAGAACTTACATCTCAGGAAGTTAAGACAACAGGGTTTGAATTCTTACACCATTCTTACTAACTAACTCTGCTTGGTTTCCCCCAGAGAAATGGGGGATAATTACGATGAAAGATTATAAGGATGCACCCTCGGTGCTTTGAGACCAAGGGGCTCGTCCGCACCTGGGGTCAGCCCCGCGTGGCCGCTGCTGGCCGTCGGGGACGTCCCCTCGGGCACAGGGGAGTGTGCCGGCCAGTAACTTCTTTCGGTCACTGTTAGTGTCATAGCCAAAAAGTTTACGGCTTATAGTTAAGAGACCCAGCAGGATTTCATTTTAGGCAAGGAAAAGAACATTTGGGTGCTTATCATTCATTTATTGATACCTGAAAAAGGTCCCTATCACTAAGATGATGTGCTACTCGTTTAGAGAAAGAGCCCCTTTCCAGCCCTCACTGGAGTAAATGGCAGGACATGTATTCCTCCCTGGGGAGAAATGGAATTTATGCAACCTTGCTAATAGGGAAAAAGAACAGAAGACTGTTTCACATAATACTCTAGTTCCTTTTTTCCTACCTAGTTCTACATTTGCTTTCTCTTTTAAAGTACTTTCTTTCAGACCTTTGTCAGCTCAGAGTAATATTTCTAGAGAAAATATATTTTTACAAAGCAAAACACATTCTTTATATTGGAATTAGTTGTAAATTTTTTCAAGTTTTTATTTTCTGGCTTCATAAATATTGCTCACCCAAAACAACAGAGAAAATTCTTAATGAGATCACATACTTATGTTTGAAAATTTGAAATTCCATGGAGCTTCCCAAGGGTATATTTATGAATGTTTATGTTTCTGCTATAAATACCTAGATATAAGTCATATACAGTATGTTCACATGTGCGTATTAACATGTCATTATATACATGGATAGCAATATTTTTGGAATTATTGTTGAAAAACAAAAAAAGGTAAAACAAACAACAACAACAAAATGATGACTATGAATGTTAAACACGCTCAGAGGGACAGTAGTCTTTTTTTTTTTTTTGTAGAGACAGAGTCTCACTTTGTCACCCTCAGTGGAGTGCTGTGCAGTCACAGCTCACAGCAACCTCCAGCTCTTGGGCTTAGGCGATTCTCTTGCCTCAGCCTCACCAGTAGCTGGGACTACAGGCACCCGCCACAACACCCGGCCATTTTTTGATGCAGTTTGGCCGGGGCTGGGTTTGAACCCGCCACCCTCGGTACATGGGGCTGGCGCCCTACTTGCTGAGCCACAGGTGCCGCCCGGGACAGTAGTCTTGATCAGGAAGGAAAGCTCGGTGGGCCTGAGGGGGCCCTCACACAGTTCAGTGGAGATTTTCTTTCAGTTGCTGCTGGAGCCACCAGTTCGTTTGAACAAAGCCATAACACTTCTGCTAACGCCACTCCAGCGTAAGGCCATGAACGAGCTAGATTTGGCCCTGCAGGCCTCTGGGGAATGTGACCAACACATGTCAGTGTTGGTAAGGGCTCCAGGCACGGATATGACAGGCACACAAAATGTTCTTCATAGAGGAACTGCTGCTGGGAATCAATTTCAGGCTGTGGAGAAAGCCGCTCAAAAGCCAAGAATTCGGTCTCACGCAAGGCGTGGGATTCTGCAGGGCTGTCTGCAGTGGGTGACTTTGTACCGATTTGGGTAGGGGAGCGGAAGGTACTTTTCCTGTGAGCAGCGGAAACTTCAGTAATCTGACACTCATACAAATCCCTCTGATTCAGTGTCCTGTTTCTTTGCGTAACTGCTTTTCTTAGAGGATTAGGCCCCTTCCAAAATGGATTTGAGTTTTAAAAGACTACGTGAATGAAGTCAACTTGTTTGCAACAACCAGCCTTTGGTGTCTGCCTGAGTCCCTTCCTCAGTCATGGTTCCCTGTTCCTTTTGTTGAGGCCACACTCTTATTGTGATAGACGGACAGTCTGGAGTGGAGAAGCTTAAATAGCATTTTTCTTCACCTAGGAAGTTATCCCCTGAAGAAAGGAAGCCCGATGTCCAAGAACAATTGCTTCCTCTGGGCACAGGGATGCCCAAGGTTTTGGAACCTCTGGCTTCCTCCAGGTTCAGCAGACAGCCTGATTTACATTGTGTCCTCCTTGCACATGGGAAATGAAGCACAGAGAGAATAAACCACTTCTGCTAATGCCACTCCAGCGTGAGGCCATGAACGAGCTAGATTTGGCCCTGAGGCCTCTGGGGAATGTGACCAACATGGGTCGGTGTTGGTAAGGGCTCCAGGCACGAGTACGACAGGCACACAAAATGCCTTTAAATAGAGTGAAAACTAATTTATATATTCAAAGTGATCGAAATTAATGAAGTGGCTTTAATTATTTTATTTTATTTTATTTTTGCAGTTTTTTTTGGCTGGGGCCGGCCCCAGGTAGGGGCCAGGAAATGTGGGTTTTACCAGTCATGAAGGTGACCTTACCTGAGAAACCCCTGGGGTCTGACTAAGCAGGTCTGCCCTGCAGGCTACCACTGAGCCCATCTGCCAGGAGGGACTGCTGTGTCCACCAGGAGGAGGTGCAGGGCAGGGGAGCAGAGGCAGGCAGAGACAGACACCGGCAGCCTCAGTCAACAGCCGTCCCAACCAAGGGCAGTGCAGCCTGCCAGGGGGAGGTGAGCCCCAGATGGAGCCCGATTACCAATGGGAGCTGGGTCAAGCTAGGGACACAGGGTGTGGGTGGGTCAGTGGGAGATGAGGAGTTGAAGAGGGAACCAAGGTGAGTATATGTCAGCTGACACAGCACAGCACGATGCTGACCGGAGGGTGCATTGCATCCGAGCCAGCTCAGGCGGCCTTCTCCTCGGGGACCACCTTAGGAAGCTCATCAGCACAGCCTTAGACCGGCTTTGCAGTAGCGTCCTGTCTCCCATTTCTGCTCACTGATTCCTCAGGTTTCCAGGGCTGGGGGTGTTTTGCAGAGTGAGCTGTAGGCCTCCAACAGTCCGTGCTCTGTCTGTCTCAGCAAGGCACTTCTCTAGAGCTGGGGCAGTAATGCCTGTGGCACTGTTGGGCTTCTCAAATGGTGCAGTGGATGCAAAAGGCCTTTATGAGCTGTGCGTACTGTCCAGATGCCATCTGTATTTTAACTAGGCCTTTCTGTGACTGGATTTTGCTTCCCTATGTCCCCAAGATTGGACTACAGTTCTTATAACAGACGCATTCATTCTGTGAAAGGTAGTGTGAACACCAGCATGGAAAATAACAGAGCTGTTTCAATCCTCACTTGGTCAGTCACTAGCTCCTTCTCTCTGGGAGAGTTGTTTACATTCATTAGTCTCCAGAATAGAGATCATAAAACCCATGGTGGGATTAAGACGGATGTGAGCGTGGCAAGCCTGGCACACAGCCACAGTAGCTGATTTTTCTTCTAAACACAGGACAACTCAGGTCAAGAAAGGCCTCGGCAAAGAAAACAGAGTGATGAAGTTACCGTGAGATGAGTGTCACATCCTTGTTCAGAGTCCTGCAGTGACCTCCCGTCTCAGAGCGAGGGCTGAGGGCCTTAAAATGTCCCCTGAGGCCACACCCTTCGATGTTTCACTGGGCCTCTGCTCCTGCTTCCACCCCACTACGCCTGCAGAGCTGCAGCTGTGCTGGTCTTGAAGTCACTCAACTGTCACCCAGGGGGAGGACTTCTCTGCTGCCTTATCCAACACGCCCACCCTCTTCAGACTGGTAACTCCTCTTTCTTGCTTAATTTTTCACTCGCCCTTCTTATTCCCCAATATGCAATTTATTTTACTTACCTATCTTGTTTATTTTTCACTATCTCTTTCTTGAAGGTCCACTAGTCTGAAGAACTTGCATCTTTTGCTCATCCCCTTATCCGCAGGGCTCAGAATGCTGCTTGGCCTGTGGGAGGCACTTATAGGTTATTTGTGGATGGCTCAAGAGTGGAGCTCTGTCAGTTGAACTGTGACAATAACTGGCATTTATATATAGCTCTGTGCATTGACAAGTGTTTCACGGGCATTATAGTTTCACCCAAAGGTGAATGTGCAGTGATTTTGTATAATGCTGATACAGGGATCCCCCATTCAAGGCTGGACCGGGAACCCAGTTTCCCTAGGCCTGGGCAATTTCATGGAGGGAGTGTCCTGACCTTTTGCCCTGAACTAAAGGTACTGCATTCATTGGTCAGTAGCACTCATTAACATTGAAAACGGCATTTCCATTTGCCCAGTCCCAGCCAAGAGTAATTCTTAAGACCTAATACTCCTAGACAAAGAGCCCACGTAGAGACTCCCCACTTGGGTCTTTTCCTCTACCAGAAGCTCTGTTGCTTTTTACCCCTTCTGTATTCCTTTCTGTCAACTAAATCCTATCCTACCACTGATCTGTGGTCCTTGGGTTCATTCTTTGAATCCCTGGGAGCAAGGACCTACTGAAGAAAGAATTCTGGTAACAGTGCAATGGCAGGCTGATTCACTGGGCATTTCTTCTCAAAAAAAGTTCTAGTAATACTTGGCATTCTACTGGTCTTTTTACTGGACTAGGATGCTTTGGACACACAGAGATAGTTTATGATGGTGTCTTAACTTCCCGTGGCAGAACAGAGCAAGGACATGGCAATGAAACACATATCTGCATAGAAATGGGAAAGAAGTGGGGCTCAGGAGCATATCTCAGAAGTGGGCTCAGTTCGGTGCCACCCACACACCTAGCCCTGTGTCTTGTGAGCCTAATGTCGACGACAGGCCACTCAGGGACACTCTCGCCAAAGACCCTTTGCATAACTCATGAAATGCGGGTCAACACCGCCCACTGCCTTTGTTGCTGGAAACTTCGAGTTTGCTGCAGTGGTATCTGCTCCACTCACTGGGCCAAAGGCTGTGGGTGGGTTGGTGCCTGGTCTGCTGGGAAGCCTGCTGGGGCAGCAGGGTAGGCCAGGTCCCTTCCCACCAGGAGGACTACTGACTACTGATGTTGCTTTGAATCATAGAGATTTGCTTACTTGAAATACCCCAACAAATGAGTGTCTTTAATCTTTAGTATTGTAAAAAGGCAAAGAAAGCAATTATGGCAAGCAGGCCTCATCACTCTGAACTTTCTGGCACCCTAAATTAGGGTCCCCACACCAAGTGTTTCTTCCTGGGAAGCATGTTTATACTTTCCTCTGCTTCCCAAGCTGCAGAGCCGGGCAGCTGGAGCCCAGCTTAGCTGCTGGGGTACATCTGCAATACTTGGTGCCTGCAATACTCCCTGCAATACTTGGTCCCCAGCTGGCATGCCCAGGCGGGTGGGAGAGGCCCCTGCTCCGGGGAAGGGGAAGTGTTTGGGTGCTCAGCTTCCCCAGCCCCGGCCCAGGAGCCTGGGAAGGAATCTAGCCTTGATCAGGCCACTGAGTCACCTTTCCTCAGGTCTAAGCGAAGGAGAGAGTCTCTGTATGTGCACCTGAGTGAGACTCAGTGGGGAGGGCAGGGAGACAGACAGAAAGACTTCACAGGTAACAAGAGCAGGGATCTCTTTCCAGTGCGAACAGGTGACCGAGTGTAAGGTTTCTGAACACTTGTTTGCTTTTTCCTGGTGTCAGAGTGGCTCTCCTTGCCCCTGAGAGGTTTCATCCATCAATGCTTCCTATCTGAGAGACCCCCAGGGGTGTCTCTGCCTTTGTGCTGGCTTTCCTTCCTGCACCCCACTGCACTCTGCCCTGTGGTTTCTCAGGATAAGGAGAAAGGGGAGAGAAGGAGCCTGTTCAGCACAGGCGGGGACACCATGCATCTAACATCACAGGGTGAGTTAGTCCTGGGACTCGCTTTTGCCATCCTGTCTGCCCTCCACTGAGAGTGGCAGCCTCTTGTGTTCCTGACTGAGCCACCCCAGACTGCCTGGAAGAGCACTCACTTTTGCTAACTCACCTTGATCAAGAGGACCTCAGAATAGCTCCGTTAGGTAGGGATGAAGAGGAAGGGGACAGATGCTCTGTGTGTAGGGTGTCTGTAGAGGCTTTGTCTGTCTACTAGGAGGAATTGACCAGACGGGGCTCCCAAGGAAGAACAGGGGACATTTCAAGGGGGTCCCCAAGGACTGACCAATGTTAGGTCCACAATAGAGGATGTCCAAGGACTGACCAATCAAAACAAGACAGAAACCACAACGTGGAGATACATAAGGCCAAGGCCTCTATAGATGGTTTCTGGGCATGTGCACAGTTCAGGTAACAGTGTCCCTAAATGACCTGCCCTCATCAGCAAAAGTCACACCCACCGGCACTGTGACATTTACACACAGATAACGATGGCAGACTGGTGAAATTGTCTTACAAAGACAGAAAAGGGGAGAGTTCTGGGAATTTCCACCCTTTCCTAAGAAAAATCATGGCTTCCACCTCCCAGTTAACATAAAATTAGGGAATCAGCATAAAAGGAGAAATCTTATTAAACTCAGCATCTCCCACATGCAGGGCTGACCTGCTCCTTCTGTGGAATGTGGGGTGCTTTAAAAAGAATTGGACACTCTGTCTGCTTGCACCTGCTCGCTCTGCTTCCCGGTACTCCCAAACTTCAGTACTGGGAACTGAGGACCTGGGAACATGGCCCTTGACACCCAGTCCTCTTGAAGCCTAACAGTTCATATTTCTCTCTCATGTTGCAGAATTGTGCCTGTAACCTAACAAACATGTATTCCTTACCAGATACTTTTGGTAACTTACTCTTTCACTTCCTATCAGTCATATATCAAGCCAGGCCTATGTAAAATTCTTTAGTTTTTACATTGTTTTTTATTGATTAATTATGGTGTTTGTGGAAAATATTTTTTTAAGTTTAAGTCTTTTATCCAGTGAGAGTCAATTTTTGCTTGAGGTGAAAGGTGTGGGTCCAGTTTCAGTCTTCTACAAGACACCAGCCAATTTACCCAGCACCATTTGTTAAATAGGGAATGTTTCCCCCAATTTAGATTTTTGATAGGTTTATCAAAGATCAAATGATAATAAGTGTCTGGTTTCATCTCTTGGTTCTCAATTCTTTTCCATACATCTAACTCTCTATTTTTGTGCCAGTACCATGTTGTTTTTATAACTATGGATTTATAGTATAGTCTGAAGTCTGGTAGCATGAGTCCACCTGATTTATTTTTATTTCTGAGTAATGTCTTAGCTTATTCGAGGTTTTTTTCTGTTTCCATATAAAATGAAGTGCTAGTTTCTCTGGACCTTTAAAGTATGATAGAGGTGCTTTAATAGGGATTGCATTAAATCTGTAGATTGCTTTGTGTAGTATGGGCATTTTAACAATGTTGATTTTTCTCACTTTGCAACAAAGATAGTTGTACCAGATTATTCATTGCATTCATTCAATTCATAATTGCCAAGTCATAGAAGAAGCCCAAGTGCCCATCCACCCATGAAAGGATTAATAAATTGTAGTATATGTACACCATGGAATATTATGCAGCCTTAAAAAAGATGGAGACTTTACCTCTTTTATGTTTATGTGGATGGAGCTGGAACATATTCTCCTAAGTAAAGTATCTCAAGAATGGAAGAAAAAGTATCCAATGTACTCAGTACTTTTATGAAACCAATTTATAATTACTCAAACTTTCTTATGTAAGATAGATCACAACTATAGCGCAGGATGAAGGAGAGAAATGGCATGGGATGGAGGGGAAGAAGGAGGTTTGATAGAGGGAGGGTAAATGGTGGGACCACATTTATGGAGTATATTGCAAGGGTACAAGTCAAATCTATCAAATATAGAACATAAATGTCTTAACACAATAATCAAGTAAATGAGGTGAAAGTTATGTTAATTAGTTGATGTAAGCACTCAAAATGTATTAAAAATCAACAAATTGTACCCCACATATGCATAAATGTATTCATGATCTATGTGTTTATGACTTAAGAAAAGGAAAAAGAAAAGAAAAAAAATTTAAAGGTGAAGGTAAAAGAATAACACTCAATACAACCACTTAGAGTGACTCATTATTTGGTTATTTTTCCTCATTCATTTATGTACATTTTTTGCACAATTGACATCATTTAGTATATAGCATATTATATTCTCCTTCACTTTCATATCACAGTGTTTCCAAAGTCAAAAACTATTCACAGGTAATATTTTCATGGCATCATAATATTCCATCCAGCAGTATTTGATGTTTTATTCAATTATTCTCTAACATAGGGTATTTAGATTGTTTCCAGTTTTCCCCCAGTAAATAATAACAATTACATCTTTGTTTACCTTTCTGATTATAGTTTCATAATATTTTCTCAGAGAAGGGACTACTGGAAATAAGAGTGAACATACTTTAAATCCCTTCTTACATGTTGTCAAATTGTTTTAAAGAAATTTCATTTTACTTTTTACCCCACCATCAGTGTGTAAGATTGCTCTTATCATACTTTATCTAAAACTATTTCCTAATTTGACTAGTGGAGACTTGTTTCTCCCTGTAGTTTCTATAAATATCTCCTTGATTATCAGCAAGGTTTAAAATGTATTATCTGTGCTTGTTGGTTATTGATGGTTCTTTCTTCATTTCCCATTTATCTAGGAAGAGAACATTATGAAAAAATCGTTTTCATTATGGCAGAGGAATGATCCAGATTTCGGCTCCTGGAAGTAAGACCAAGAGTGGAAAGCTGGATCAGCTGCAAGGGCATGGAAGCTATGAGGTGGGAGAAAATGTGCAGTCACCTGCAAGGAGCTGGCAAAGCCAGGCAGGTGGGACTGTGGTTACAAGTCAGGGTGCTCCTCTCAAGGGGAATTCCAGTGCCCAGACTAAAGGCAGAGGAGTCAAGGACATGTGTGAACCAGGCACCAGCCATACAAAGATGTCCCAGGACCTTGATGCAGAGTCTGTCCAGCAGCAGAGGAAGCCAGAGGTGGAGGAACATCTGCCCACCTTGCTTACGGGAGCCATGAAGGTTAACATGAATGCTGGGTGGAGAGCAGAGAGGTGCCACAGTCCCTAACCACCTGCCATGTCTTGGCCAGGGGAAAAGAGCTCTTCTTGGCTGTCAGCTTCAGCTGCCTAGTGCAAGCATACAGAATGTCACTAGTGAACAAAGGAGGCAGAGATCCTTAGGCTTAAGGGCATCATTTTACAGCTAACTAGAAACTCTGTGCTTTTAAAGAAGACATATACAGGGGTGCAAAGAAAAGTATGTATAAGCTATCTTGTTGGGAGTAAAGTTGGTCATTCTGCAAAAGTGTATGAATTGGAGCTAAAAATGATGTGACCTGATCAGTACTGCTGTCTTCAATCAACTCTGAAAAGTGACACACAACATCTCTGTAAATATGTGTACAGTTTCTGGCACCCCGTATTTCAGAGCAAGAGTCTGGTAGTACACTCGGCAATTCTTACTGAACACACACTTTCCAGGCCTCCTCTGTGCTGGGGTGTGAAGAGGCAGCAGAGAGATGGGCAGCTCAGGCTGCTGCATGTGTGGTGGCAGGAGGCAACCGCAGTAATACCAGTGCCAGTAGACCTGTGAGTGTGGTGTCACAGTGCTAAGGGATTTTCCCTAGAGAGGTGGGCATGTGAGAACTGGGTGGGATGTAAAGAAAGTAGGGGGAGGTGCTGGTGGAGAGCAGAGCTGAGGAACTGCAGAGAGGCAGGGCAGAGGCTCTGGGGGAGATTGCATGAGCTGAGGACAGGATGGCATTAGGCAGGGGCAAGAGGCTCCTGGTGGGAGCTCTGAATTTCATCCCTATGTTGTGGATGGAGTGGGTGGAAGTGCATAGGTATGTTTGGGCCCTGAAATGACAATGGGCCTTATTAAAAGTAAGTCAGGGACCAGACTGTCTACTGTCAAGCTGTTATCTTGTGGGTCCAGATCTCCAAACCACCGTGAGCACTCTGCTGTCCTGACTGTTTTTGGCAATGTAATTGCCAATTGCATTTCTCCTTTGCTGGTTGGTGCCTGTTAGGTTCTGTCATGAGGGGACTAGACCAGGTCCAGCAAGGTAGGAGGAGGCAGAGGGCCACTGGGGCTGCCACACTTCCCAGAAGGGGCAGCCCAGCAAGGACACTGGATCCACAGCATGGGTCGGCAGGCTCCTCTCCATCCCACACTACCCAGAGCCTGGCAGTGGCCTCTCATAATTCCAGGGCCAACAGTCAGCCAATAGAGTCCAGAGGTATGGGGAGGAGGCGAGATGGCTGATTGGAACCAGCTTTACACAGAGGGTCCTGTCCAGAAGGAGAGTTAAAGGACAGAAGTTTAGCAAGTAAGCTGATTGTTTGGAGCTGAGCCAAGAGAGAAGCTTGAAGAGTGCACATTATTCCTGCTGAGGCAAGCTGCGACCCCAAGGAAACAAATAATAGGTACGAAACCCATCGCCAAGTGGACAGGAGTCCCCTCTCACATGAGAATGCCTTGCAGTATACTTTCTACAAACAAGTGAGAAGAGTTCAGACTTCCACCCAGAGTTACTGATTCACTAGGATTGGACAGAGACCAGCTGAAAACAACACAGAGCCACTTATCCCCACCACACCAAGCAGGTCCCAGTGTCTCAGGCTTTAGTACTGTAAGGGTGCTTTGCAAAGCTGTAGGGAAAAACCTGCAGTCATGAGTCCCAGATCTTGGGCAAAGGGCAGGTTAATCACTACTCCAGGAGCCCCCAATCCAATTTCACCTTATCTGCTCATCTAGCCAGATGGTGAAAAATAATCATGGGATGGAATCAGCAGAAAAACTCTGGCAACATGAATAATCAGAGTAGATCATCTCCCCCCAAGGAACAACAAGGCAGACACACCCATTCACAGACAAATGGCTGAGATGTCAGAAATCAAATTCAGAATTTGGATCGCAAATAAGATTAACAGAATGGAGGAAAATTTGGAATTAGAAATTCAAGGAGCATTTCAAACGTTGTCTCAAGGATTCAATGAATTCAAAGACAAAATTATCAAAGATTTTTGACACATTGAGGCAAGAACTTGTAGCCCTCAAAGATCTGAAAAATACAGTAGAATCCCTCAGTAACAGAATGGAGCAGGCAGAAGAAAGGATTTCTGACATTGAAGACACAGCTTTTGAATGCTCCCCAATGCTCAAAGAGGAAGAGAAGTGGAGAGCAAAAATGGATCATTCTCTCAGAGAGCTCTGGGATAATTCAAAGAAAACAAATTTCACCTTATAGGAATTCCTGAAGGTGACCAGGTTGCTTCAAAAGGCCCAGATGCCCTACACAAAGAGATCATCATGGAGAACTTCCCAAACATGGCAAGAGATTCTGAAATTCAGATAGCAGACAGTTTCAGAACCCCAGCATGACTAAGGCATCTCCCAGACACATTATAATTAACTTCACCAAAGTTAATATTAAGGAGAAAAATCTGCAAGCAGCCAGATGTAAGAAAACCATAACCTACAAGGGGAAGAATATTGAGAATATTGGAATGACTGCAGATCTCTCTGCTGAAACTTTTCAACTAGGAGAGGTGGTCATTGGTCTTTAACCTCCTAAAACAAAATAACTTTCAACCCAGTATCCTGTATCCAGCTAAATTGAGTTTCACTTATGATGGGGAAATTAAGTACTTCAATGATATTCACATGTTGAAGAAATTTGCCATAACTAATAATAAACCAGCTTTCCAGGATATTCTCAGACCTATTCTCCATAATGATTAGCACAATCCTCTACCACCAAAGTAAAATCACTCAAAAACTTTTGATCAAATTACAACTTCTACAGTGGCAAAAAAATTAAAAAGGTCCACTGGAATTCAAAAAACTCGATACCCAAAATACTACCAGGATTATCAATATTCTCAATTATTGTGAATGGCTTAAATTGTCCTCTAAAGAGGACACCCAGGTTGGCTGACTGGATACAAAACTCAGGCCAGATATCTGCTGCATACAAGAATCTCACCTTACCTTAAAAGACAAATATTGACTTAGGGTGAAGGGATGGTCATCTATAATTCAGGCAAATGGCAATCAGAAAAAAGCAGGTGTTGCAATTTTATTCACATATACAATAAGCTTTAAACCAACAAAGTAAGGAAAGATAAGGATAGTCACTTCACATTTGTCAAGGGTAACACTCAACATGATGAGATTTCATTTATTAACATTTATGCACCAAACCAGAATGTGCCTCAATTTATAAGAGAAACTCTAACAGACTTGAGCAACTTGATTTCCTCCAGCACCATAATAGTTGGAGATTTTAACACCCCTTTGTCAGTGTTGGATAGATCCTCCAATAAGAAATTAAGCAAAGAAATTTTAAACTTAAACTTAACCATTCAACAATTGGATTTAACAGACATCTACAGAACATTTCATCCTACCAAAACTAAATACACATTCTTCTCATCAGCCCATGGAACATACTCCTAAATCGATCACATCTTAGATCACAAGTCTAAACTCAGCAAATTTAAAAGAATATAAAAGAATAGAAATTATTCCGTGCGTCTTCTCAGACCATCATGGAATAAAAGTTGAACTCAGTAACAACAGGAATCTGCATATTCATACAAAAACATGGAAGCTAAAAAACCTTATGCTGAATGATAGATGGGTCATAGATGAGATTAAGAAAGAAATTACCAAATTTTTGGAAGAGAATGATAATGAAGACACGAATTACCAGAACCTCTGGGATACTGCATAGGTAGTCCTAAGAGGGAAATTTATAGCATTATAAATTGCAAGCCTTCCTCAAGAGAATGGAAAGAGAGGAAGTTAACAACTTAATGGATCATCTCAAGCAACTTAAAACATTCCAATCTTAAACCCAGCGAAAGAAAAGAAGTAACCAAAATTAGAGCAGAATTAAATGAAATTGAAAACAAAAGGATTATATAACAGATCAATAAATCAAAAAGTTGATTTTTTTAAAAGGTCAATAAAACAGATAAAACTTTTAATAACCTAATGAGGAATAAAATAGTAAAATCTCTAATTTAAGCAATCAGAAATGACAAAGACAAAAGAAGAACAGACTCCTCAGAAACTCAAAATATCCTTAATGAATATTACAAGAAACTTTATTCTCAGAAATATGAAAATTTGAAGGAAATAGACCAATACTTGGAAGCATGCCACCTTCCTAGACTTAGTCAGAATGAAGTGGAAATGTTGAACAGGCCTATACCAAGGTCTGAAATAGCATCAACTATCCAAAATCTCTCCAAAAAGAAAAGTCCAGGACCAGATAGCTTCACATCAGAATTCTACCAAACCTTTAAAGAGGAACTAGTACCTATATTACTCAACCTTTTTTAAAATATAGAAAAAGAAGGAATACTACTCAACACTTTTTTTTTTTTTTGCAGTTTTTGGCTGGGGCTGTGTTTGAACCTGCCACCTCCAGCATATGGGGCCAGTGCCCCACTCCTTTGAGCCACAGGCACCACCCCTACCCAACACTTTCTATGAAGCAAACATCACCTTGTTCTCCAAACCAGGAAAAGACCCAACATGAAAAGAAAATTATAGACCAATATCTCTAATGAATATTGACACAAAAATATTCAATAAGATCCTAGCAAACAGAATCCAGCAACACATCAAACAAATTATTCACCATGACCAAGTGGGTTTTATCCCAGGGTCTCAAGGCTGGTTCAACATACATAAATCTGTGAATATAATTCATCATGTAAACAAAATAAAAAACAAAGACCACATGATTCTCTCAATTGTTGCAGAAAAAGCTTATGATAATATCCAGTGTCCTTTCATGATCAGAACACTTAAGAAAATTGGTATAGAAGGGACATTTCTTAAACTGATAGAGGCCTTCCATAGCAAAACCACAGCCAATATCGTATTGAATGAAGTTAAATTGAAATCATTTCCACTCAGATCAGGAACCAGGCAAAGTTGCCCATTGTCTCCACTACTCTTCAACATTGTAATGGAAGTTTTAGCCATTGAAATTAGGCAAGAAAAGGTGATCAAGGGTATCCATATAGGGATCTCTCCAGAAGAGATCAAACTTTCACTCTTCACAGATGATATGATTGTATATCTGGAAAACACCAGAGATTCTACTACAAAACTCATAGAAGTGATCAAGGAATACAGCACACACCTCAGGTTACAAAAATCAATACTCACAAATCTGTAGCCTTTATATATACCAACAATAGTCAAGTTGAAAATATAGTCACGGACTCTATTCCTTTTACAGTAGTGCCAAAGAAGATGAAATATTTGGGAGTTTACCTAACAAAAGATGTGAAAGATCTCTATAAAGAGAACTATGAAACTCTAAGAAAAGAAATAGTTGAAGATGTTAACAAATGAAAAAACATACCATGCTCATGGCTGGGAAGAATCAACATTGTTAAAATGTCCATACTATCCAAAGCAATATACAATGTTAATACAATCCCTATT
>CAUYON010090563.1:0-26731 GCA_963573935.1 Arctocebus calabarensis
GAACTGGAACATGTTCTCCTTAGCAAAGTATCTCTAGAATGGAAGAAAAAGTATCCAATGTATACACCCCTAATATGAAGCAAATTTATATCTTTCAAGTGAAGGCTACAACCCAATTATTGCACAAGAAGACGGGGAAAGAGGACAGGGAGGAAAGGGAAGGAAGAGGGAGGGGGGAGAGAGGATAAAGGGTGAGATCACACTTGTGGTCCATATTTGAAGGGTCAGGAGAAAACTTCTAAATATGGATCAAAAATGTTTTCACATAGTAAATGAGAAAGTCTCATGAATGTTATGTCAATCAGGTTGATGAAAATATCTCAGATTGTATGTGAAACCCACACACTGTACCCCATGATTGAATTATTGTACACAGCTATGATTCAGTAAAAAAAAAAAAAGAAAGAAAATATGCCTTCTAGCGTTTCTCGATTTCATTTGCTCTTGGAATTGCAATGACCACACTGTGGTTTTTATGATCGATGGAGTAAAAAGCATGCAGAACAAAACATTGAGTTTTATATTTGGCAGTAATTTTTGTGAGGGGAAGCTCTTAAGGAAGAAATTTTTATCACTTATAAGGTTTCTACCAGAGAAATCTACGTCTGTTGTTTATATCAGAGATATTTCAGCCTAAAAATTAAAAGTAAAGAATATGGGACCATTTCAGATCCTTCTTCTACTAGTTACTAGCTGGATGACCTCATAATTATTGAACCAAGTTCCTAGAGCAACCGTATAGATTCTATAAAATATATAAAGTCACTTGGAAGACCAACTGACATAAGCTTAGCTGAGTTATTTATCACTGAAATGAGATCGTAGTTTTGGAGGAGGAGGTTCAAATTAATTTTAGTTTTGTTCCTTGTTTAGGTTGAAATGGAATGAAGAAGAAGAAGGAGAAGGAAAAGAAGGAGGAGGAGGAGGAGGGTGCTCATCTAAGATTACAAATTAATTTTACTTTTGCTCCCTGTTTAAGTTGAAATGGAGTTTTTCTTTTTTTGTTTTTTCTGAAGAAGAAAGTACTCATCTAATCTACAGCAGTGCTAGTGTGGTATGACACAGGTAATGCATTCATTTAGAAGTAACCTCTCAAATTCCAACACTGTGCAATTGGGAAAAGCCTTGGATACTATTTATACCATTTTCTTAAGGACTTTAGTTAAATTGACTCTCTTTTCTCACCCTTGCAGAATCTTTAGAAAAACATCTCCTTTTAGCAAACAAGCACCTCTCTCTCCTTCCTCCCTGTGGCTAATTTTCCTTTTAATTATGTCCTACAGGACATAGCTAGAGAGACAGCATGGCCCAGAGCCTCATTTCTGCCTTGCTGATGGTCCTAAATCTTTCCAAGTTTCAGTTTTCTCAGCTCTGAAGTGAGTATGTTAATAATTATTCTTTCTAGCTCACAGAGGTATTGTGGGGATCAAAAGAAATATGGTGAAAAGTATACATACAGTATTATACCAAATATATTTATAGCAATATTCTCACAATTCCTGTTCTTCTTCTACCCACCTGCATTTGTAATTCTGAAAGGACCATAAATTTATCACAAGAGTTGCACGAAGCTGTACTGACTAGTAGATAGCAGATTGTTTATGCCCCTGCTGGATTTTGGCACAGCTGCCCATGAAAAGCTTTTCTGGTTCACTGATGCCAAACTGATATTCTGCGAGGCAAAACAACTCAACTGGGCAGCAGGAACGTAACTCCCTGGTGTGGACAATAGGGAAACATGTATAGAAAAAAAATGGGTGTTTTTCCAGGAATGCAACAAACAATATCTGGAAAGATGAAGATAAATGTGCTTTCCCCACTTAGCTTAAATTTCCATTGTGATAGACCAGAACTGAATTCTCCCAAATATTTACATACATCTTAAAGGCAGAAAGGGCAAAGAACAAATTACTTTTCAGAAAATTGGCCTCCTGATTATTACTGTCCATGCCCATGCCTGGGTAACTGGCTCGGCCAGTAAAGTACTAGCTTAATTCAATCAGTAATGCTTTTAGATGGCAAAGGCTTAGGAGACTGAAATTTGATTTTTCTTGTCCAGGATATAATTTCTCCCTGTCAAATTATAGCTTTGTACAAATTTTGCAAACTGTTATTAGAATTTGGGATTCCTCTGAAATAATCCAATATTCTGTCCACTTTTATTTGTACATTGACTATGTACATATAGCAAACATACCAGAGTCAGACTCTGAAACAGGTACAGAAAATACATAGCAACCTTGCCTTCCATGAGTTTTTATTTTGATGTTGATAGTATTTATGTCCTGCCTAGTCTCAAAAGGATTTTGAGTAGTGTATATTATTAATACTTAAGTAAAAAGACAGGGGGAAAAAAGAGAAAATTGAAAATAAAAATGAGCCACCATAAGAAAACCCTGTATAAATAGATTTTACCTGCCCCCCCCCAAGAGTTAATTGTTTTGGGAATTGATTTGGCTTGCTTTATCATAGCTACCAAAGAAAAGAGATTAAGTTATGTTCCTTTATAAATATTCCAACCTCTGGAAACTTCCTCCCTCTGTTGTGTGTATTTTTCTGAAAAGGCAAGGTTTGCTGTCAGACCAAACTTAGGAGGGCCATTGTAATCTCTGTTTTATTACAAAAACACTGTTCAAATAGACAAACGTGGTATTGAACTTTTTAAAAGGCAAAGGGTAAATGTGGATCTATGCCAGTCAAAGTGTTTTTGTTTATATTTTGTAAGGACCTAGGATAATTACCGCTCAGCAACTTCTTAGGGTCACCTTTTTTTACACAGGGATAAAATTGGACAAACTCATGAATAGATGCTGTATCCATTTGGATAGTTTCTCTTAAGCCAAAAGATTCATTTATCAAATATTATTTCTTCTTGCAATTTAATCAGACCCTTTGTGGGACTTAGCAAGGAGTACATTTAAGAACCCTACTTAAGTACTTTTGGAATCATAGGCTGAGTAGGAATCAATGAATGCTGGAAAAAAAATGTAAAATCAAATATGAAGAAAGCCTAACAGGCAAATGACAATTTGAAGGCAACAAAAATTTCCCATTTAAAGATTCTTTAAAATAAAATGTATGTCTGCTCTGAGGAAGTTGCTCCTGTTGAGTTCCTATAATCAAGTAAATAGTTTGACAAGTGCTGGAACCCCATTGATTAGGATAAATACTAAATTATTTAGGTGGCAAGAAGCTTTTTGACTGGAACTTTTACTACACCAAAAGAATGATCATATGTTTTTAAAAACTATACAAACTACTCTAATGGAGCCTCAACTAATAAAATTCTCAGAATTTGTAACCAGAAAGTGTATAATTAATACAGTAGGTAATATTTACTGTAGATTCGCCAAGCAACAGAAGTACTGCTAAGTGGTTCACACAGACAACCTGCTCTCTGTTAGTATAGAAAATACTGCCTCTTACCTCCCATCCCAGCAACTTGTGTCCCACACATCATTTTTCACCATTCTGCTTATAAATACAAGTCAAATTTAGTCTTTTATTCTAAATATATTTATTTTTTATTTTTTTACATATACATGTGTTTATTAGGTTTCCACTTTTTGCCTTCACAGAATTAAAAAGGCTTAAAATTTAATAACAATAACAATGTTTAAGATAAGGACTAGGAACAAAAACTCCAACAGAATTGTACTTCTGTTTCCCTCAGAGCTAACATTTCTTTCTCAGGTATCACTCAGTCATCTTCTTTTATGTATTAGTGTTCTCAGTATTAAATATTTACAAATGTTCATGTATTTATAAATGTTCCCAATACTAAAGGACTTGTGTTATATTTTCTAAGATAACATCTTAACATTCTAAGAGTAGCTTTTCAAAACTAACCAAGAGACTGATGCTTAATACAACTTCTTCAAGCAATTTTTAATATTTAAAATTTTTTGGAGAATGGAATTTGCCAAAGGCAAATGTGACTGTTTTCCTTCTTTTGTACACTCTTTAATTTTCTTTTGAGACCATATCAAGTTTTTTAAACTAAGTTGGAATAATAGCATGCCCTGAGCATGGTTTCATAATCATTAATAAGAACTTTGACTTTGGGATTTTCATGAGACTATAAAACAGTATATATAAATATAAACTAGTATTATATTTGGTGAAATAATCGGCACTGTTAAAGGATTACTACTACTGTTCTTCACTATTATATTCACTGTTCAGTAAGAAATAACAGGAAGCTGTAATTATAAAAAGAATCAGGTCAATAAACCACAGTCTTTCCAGCTGAAGCAGTAAATAATCTTTTGAACTCATTTCATAATTGATGTTAATTCAAAAAATAATTCTCTTTTCACATTATCCTTAGCCTGCTTAATTCTATTTGGCATCTAGCTTTTGTTCTTGTGATGCACCATGAATCAATCCTTTTGGATCATGAATTAGTGAGCCTCCAAAATAAAGTGACAGGTTAATTAAATTATGGAAGGAAAATGGTTTTCAATTCCATACCCCAATAGAGAGGACAGGGACTTTGGAAATTTATGATTACATCAAGTCCACTAGATGTTCTTCACTGTATTTTCTATAATTGCCTAATAATAACTCCAGGTCCAATGACAGATCAATCACTCTAAAACACTTTTCAGAATATTAATACTATCACATTTGACTTGGCAAAGTCATATAAGCCTCATCAATGAAAATTTTACTAGGAAAACCTTTCCAATAAAAATGCTGAGGTCAGAGAATATTTTCACAAGAGTTTATCTCATTAATTTGTACCATGCAACACATCTTATGGGCAATCATGACAAGTGAGTAGGTATATGCTCACACACGCTTGAGATACTTTCTTGAAAACAAACTATATTTGTAAGTGGTGATTTGTAAATGGCGATTTTCCTCTACTAATTTGACTATCATTTTATCATTATGAATGCCATTTTCTCTGTGAGAAGACTAGTCTTTTTTTTTTTTTTTTATAGAGACAAGAGTCTCACTTTATTGCCCTCGGTAGAGTGCCGTGGTGTCACACAGCTCACAGCAACCTCCAACTCCTGGGCTTAGACGATTCTCTTGCCTCAGCCTCCCAAGTAGCTGGGACTACAGCCTCCTGCCACAATGCCCGGCTAGTTTTTTGTTTTTTGCAGTTCGGCAGAGGCCAAGTTTGAACCCACCACCTTCGGTATACCGGGCTGGTGCCCTACTCGCTGAGCCACAGGCGCTGCCCTAGAGTAGTCTCTTCTTAACAGCAGATGCAATAATCATGTTACCCTCATATATTTTAGCTTGCATTTCAAACACCTGAGAGTGCTATTTGAAAACCAAGACAAAATCCAGGAAGGATGAACTACCAGTGGTCATGAAAATAACCACTGTCCTATGAGTCCCAGGTACTAAAGAAACTATTTAATGCCTAATGAGAATCTATGTGTCTTAGGTAGATTGAATGGACTTAGCTTTTTTCTCTTTTTCTATTTTTGGTTTTCATCAGTGAGGGATTTATTTTTATAGATAATTTTGGGATGTTGCTCATAAGTGACGTTGTAAAGTTGATTAATCTTTGCTCAGACATCCCCAAAATGTTTGCTGTCCCTGATACTTTCCCTTGCCTTGAGAACACATCCCCCTGTTCCTCCTTGCCCAGAACACATGTTCCTGCTGTCCCAATTCCTCTTCTTATAGGGGAAAGCAGTTAACCTTCTAAGCATATTTGCAGACTCTGAAAGGACCATGGACGCAAAAGGTCTTGCATCACAAAAAGCATTACTAAATATGGACTGGCAGACGTCCTGGTTAAGTAGGTAGAAGGACATTTCTGGGGGAAATACTGACTTTCTAGGAGCTGACTCAGGAAGTCAGGAGGGAGGCAGTGGCCGGGCTCCCTGATGACACACTAGGCACCAGGCCCCGGTCTGCCTTTTGGCCATATGGTACCTGGCAATTCACACAACTCTCTACACTTAGCCACAGCTCATAATATGAAGCAAAATAACCTGGACACATGCCCTGACACAGGGAGTCTATCTGTAAGGGATTCCACCTCTTGCTATGCTGTCTGCCTCCTGGATGCTAAAGTGTCCCTAAGTAGGCATCCACAAAGTCTACAGTGGAAAAGCAGCCTAGGAGCCAGGGCACATGCAGAAAAGGCTGAGAGCTGAGGTCTGTTTCCACTACGGCTATACAATTTCCTAACTTCTGATGAAAGCCCGTGGACTACTAGTGTAGCTTGGAGTCATTCCAGTGATTCTTTGGTCACCTAAAAAAATAGCTTTTCTTTCATTTCTTTGCATTCTCTTTCAATATCCTTCTCTCAGAAGGAGGCTTGTTAGTTTTTCCAATGCTATATCTGCTAAGTCCCAAGAATAAAAAACATCTGAGTTCCTAAGTTGGACAAAGAATTCTACCTCATGAAATACTACTCACTTCTTCCTTTTCTTATTAAGTTATTCATTTTGATAACCATTTTGAAATAGTTCATTTTTTGGATTTCTATTTCATTTTCTAAAAGATATACCATCATAATTACTTTATCATTACACTCCATTAAGCATCCAACCTAAGAAGCCACTCAAGCACGCTCACATAGTTTGAACTTAGTTTTACTTACAGTGAAATTCCTTGCTGATTGAAACAGGTGAAAAATTTCTAACATCTGTGGTTGCAGCAGTTTATAGGTATATTGCTAATGAGAATCTTGCTAGCATGTAAACATCCTCTAAGATTGTCCTCAAGGTAATTAAATTAATTTCACCAAAATTTCAAAGTAATTTTTTCACCTCTATATAGGTATAGTATTCTATGGTAATATCCTGTAGACTTAAAGAGTCTGGAAAAAGTGTTTCTCAGTAGGCTCACTCAAGGACTAGGGCACCAGCCCCATATACTGGGTGTGGCAGGTTCAAACCCAGCCCTGGCCAAAAAAAAAAAAAAAACTGAAAACAGTGTTTCTCAGTATAGACAGTTTCTTATATAAGCATAGTTGACTTTGAGGCAAATAAGTGATTAAGTTATAGAATTATTTTATATGACTGGGAAAAAAGTCTTAGAAGTCTAATTCATTTTCCATCTTAGGAATTAGTAGTCAAATTCCAGCACATAGTAGACACTCAATATGAAATTGAATAGAATATTTAAATGTTTTCATAATCAAGCCCACCAGAATAACAAAATTCAAACATCTAAGAGTGCTAAGCATTGAGAAAGATGTGTAGCAACTGAAACTTACATATGTTGTTGGTAGAAGTGTAAACTGATATCATTTTAGAAAACTGTTTAGCAGAATTTACCAAAGCTAAGCATGGCTGTACTATGCAGTCAAATGCTCTACCCCTGAGCTATATCCCCTTGCCTAGCATGGCTGTACTATGAACCAGCAATTTCACTCTTAGATATTCAACAGACATATGTACACATATGCAACTGAAGTCATGTACAAAAATGCTGATAGTAAGACTAGTCATACTATCTGAAATGTAGAGGCAACCAACGTGTTCAATCAACATCAGAATGAGTAAATAAATTATAGTATGCATTCACAAATTAGAAAAAATTTCATCAATGAAAATAGACCAAATACTGTTATACCACAATGTGAATGAATCTCACTCTCTTTCTGTCCCCACCCCCCACACACAAAATGTTGAGCAGAAGAAATTAGACAGAAAAGAATACACATTGTATATAACCCGTTTTATATAAAGTACAAAACCAATCAAACCTAGCCTATGGGACGGTGACAAATCAATGGTGGTTAGTTATAAAATGATGATAAAGTTCTAGTGTTTTATTTCTTGGTCTAAATGATGGCTGTATGGGTAAATTCCACTTATGATAATTCAACCTGCAAATGTATAATTTAATAATTTTTCACTTTTCTATACATAGTTATCATTTAATACAAAGTTAAATTTGAAAAAATAGCCCTCAGTTTTTGACTACTGTGAAATACTTTCTCATCTTAGCTGAATTTAGAGAATCAAAGATTTTGTTCCTGTACCTAGAAGCCATTTGCCTTAGTAGAATGAGAGGCATAAATATCAAGGATTGAATCATGCTGCCAGCTTGTAGAAATGTCTTGTGAGATTGTGGTGCTGAAGTGAAGGATACAAGTAAACTTGTTGGCCTGACATACAGTGCCCCTTGTGACCTGATCCTTGTTCATTTCTAAACCTTTTTCTTACCATTCTATTATATGCACCATCTTCCAACTACAAAGAACCCCTTGTTGTTTTATAATACACAATGTTTTGATGTTTTCTTCTACCTTTGAATATACTGTTTCCACTTATTAATACAAAATTTTCCAACTGATGAAATCTTATCTTTAAAACAAAGCTTAAGTATGATGTACTCTGGGAATATTTCCTTAATCTTACCCTTCAGAGTATATATGTGTATATATATATGAGTCTATACAATTCACATACATATGAAAAAACTTTAAGTGTATTTTTAGTTCATACTTGAGCCAAGTCAACAAGCCAAACTGCTGTTAACTTTCAAAATTTCCAAAATAAAGTTTCCACAAGTATTTAAATAGTTCACATTAGTCTGGTAAGCTGCCAGACATAAGATGGCATTTGCCTTCGTATGCCCATTTTAAAAATTCAGTTGATAGGGTAATTTTTTTTTTTTTTTGAGACAGAGCCTCAAGCTGTTGCCCTGGATAGAGTGCCATGGCGTCACAGCTCACAGCAACCTCCAATTCCTGGGCTCAAGCGAGTCTCCTGCCTCCACCTCCCAAGTAGCTGGGACTATAGGTGCCCACCACAACACCCGGACATGTTTTGGTTGCAGCCATTATTGTTGTTTGGTGGGCCTGGTGGATTCGAACCCGCTAGCTCAGGTGTACGTGGCTGGCACTTTAGCCGCTTGTGCCACAGGTGCTGAGCCTGATGTAATTTTGAATGATCCTAATTATCCTATGTTGGATAAGGTCCAAATAGTCAGTCATGTCCCGGAACATAACATGTGCAGAAAATTCTGTTATTAGACTAAATAAGGAGAAGATTCATCTTAATTATAAAAGTTACACTTATCTACTATTTTAAATAAAATGATTTTCTTTTACTGTAGCTCATATAAATTAATTTGAACTATGCTCACTGAGCATTTAATCCTCAAGAACCCTTTAAAAGTATTTGAGAATAATTAACTGGTGTATGAAATATTCATTTGTGTGTTGATGGACATGTCTAAGTTATTTATACACTTTACCTCCAATTTAGTGACAAACCAGACTACTTTCCATTTCATGCACTTGCCTAATGCTTACCCAGCTACATGCAAGGTTGCTCTTGTTCTTCGTATTTGGAGTTCATTTTCCACATCCCACATAATTCCTTTCTTTCCAGCTTAAAGTCTCTGTAATAATTTGTCAACATTCTAGCTGTGCAGCATTCAAGAAACCTTTCCATTTCAAGAGAATCCTTATATGAATCTTGATGGGAATCAATGTTTTGCTTTCCATTATGATCCCAACAAAGTTAGTCGATGGTTTTATCTTATACTCTGAAATGGCTAGTCTTAACAAAATGAGAGAAGGAATGTTTGGCACCTTCATTATGGTGCCAACTTGAAAATAATGCCCTGAGAGATTGTGGTGCAGAACCACTGGATGTATTAAATATTCTGAACCAGCAAATGAAGCATGGGGTGGTTACATTCATGTCAGGATACATGCATTCAGAAAAAAAAAAAAAAGAGCCATGTGCAAGATGTTTGCTTCCTATTCCTACAATTCTGGTTTTCTGGAGTTTGAGGATTTTAACATCCAAGGAAGAATTACTTCTTCCAGTGGACACACAATTATTGCTCAGAATATTAATGAAACAGTTTGCAGATGGGTTTCCTCAGGAAGCAGAATCTGAGCATCTGAAACCTGGATTAGCATCCAGGTTTATCTGGGACTATTCTGGTAACCCAGAAGCATGGAAAGGGAGGAATAGAAACAAGCCTTGGCAGGGGGGTAGATCAGACTGTGTAGCTATTTTATTATTATTATTTTTTATTGAATCATAGCTGTGTACATTAGTTCAATCATGGGGTACAGTATGTGGGCTTCACATGCAATCTGAGATATTTTTATCAACCTGATTGATATAACATTCATGATATTTTCTCGTTTACTATATGAAAACATTTTTGATCTGCATTTAGAAGTTTTCTCCTGACCCTTTGAATATGTACCACACATGTGATCTCACCCTTTGTCCCATCTTCCCCCCACCCTCTCCTTCCTCTTCCCTCCTTCTCCCCTTTCCCCGTCTTCCTGTGCAATAATTGGGTTGTAGCCTTCACTTGAACAATAAAGAATTTGTCTCATACTAGGGATGTATACATTGGATACTTTTTCTTCCATTCTAGAGATACTTTGCTAAGGAGGAACACTTCTACATTGCTGGTGGGAATGTAAACTAATACATCCATTTTGGAAAGACATTTGGAGAATACTCAAAGATCTAAAAATAGATTGCCATTTGACCCTATAATTCCTTTACTGCGTATATACCCAGATGACCAAAAATTACAGAACAATAAAGATATCTGTACCAGATTGTTTATTGCAGCCCAATTCATAATTTCTAAGTCATGGAAGAAGCCCAAGAGCCCTTCGATACACGAATAGATTAATAAACTGTGGTACATGTATACCATGGAATATTATGCAGCCTTAAAGAAAGAGGGTGACTTTTCCTCTTTCATTTTTACATGTGTAGCTATTTTAAAAGAAATCTCAGCTGGCCCTAAGGGTAAGAAGGGTGGAGTGATCCTGTCACTGTCCTAAATTGGGGGAAAAGGCCAAATCTTCATACTCTCAACCTAATCCATTATTGGATGTGGACCACCCCCAAAGAGGGGTTTGAACTTCCAGGAGATAGCTCTCTTCAGCTGCTGCAATCCCCAGAGGCAGCCCTCCTAGCAAGCTAGAGAATTGATAGAGTCTTTTATTCCAGAAAGGAGACAGAGAGAGGTCATCAACATGTCTATCACAGACAATGACCATTACAAAGCTCATACTATAGGAAAACAATAGTGATGACCCAACTCAGGGGGTGTCCAAGTTGCTACACATTGAAAGAGTTGTCTGGGGCCACACATTAAATATACAAACATTAATAAAAATATGGTTAGCAAAAAAGGGTGTAGCCATACTTTTTGTGATATCCAATACCACATAGAAGCAAAAAAAGTCCTCACAAAATCAGAATGTTGCCTACAAGCACTTGTTTGTACTCCCCTCCCCAACTATTAAGTGGCCATGGATTGCCGTTTCACTAAGGAGGAAGGAATGGGGATTGATGGAGCTGAGGAAGCCCTGATGGTATTGATGCTACTTTGTCCAGTGGTAAAAGTTTACTTAAAGCTACTAGTTAGGCACAAGTGGCAAGACCAACATGGTCCAAAACCTTTTCAGAATAAAATGTGGAATCACCCCGAAGGCTTCTTACAATTCATATTGCAGAGCACTATACCCCACAGTCCTGATTTTGTTGGGGTGGGTTGTGGTCTGAGGGTTTGCATTTCTAACCAGTTCCCAGGTCACGAGAGTGCCCTTGGCCCAGGAGAAGTGGAGCACAGGTCATGCTCTACAGAGCTGGGAAGCAGGGTCAGGACAGACACATAGATAGAAGGGATTCTAGTCTGGACTTGGAAGACTGTAATTTTTGACAATACAAATAATAGTTACATTAGGCAAGAGCTTTTTATTTTGATATATTCATATTAGGATAAATGTGGTAGCCTTGCTGGGGACCACAAAACAATAAAGCATATTGGATATTGTCATTTTTCCTACCCAGACTCTAATTGTCTTTCCTACTTCCCTGTGTGAGCCTTGGAAGAATGGAGAGCTTCATTTCTCAGTATGGACACGACAGGTCTTCCCCCCGACCAGCTGAGGTTCAGTCATAGAGCCCGTGTTCCTGACAGCCACTGTGTTTTAGAAAATTGATTGATATGGTGATATATTGGCCAGATTTTTGCTGCTGCGTAGTCTTAAGAACCATCTTGTTTCTTGCCTATTTTCCAAGATTTTCCTTCTGTTTTTCCATCACTTCTGGCAGTCCCAATAAGTCCTCATTTCAACTAGGCCAGCCTAAGTTAGACCCTAAAGTTTGCAACCAAACTGGCAGGCCCCCCCCATCTAGGGGGATTTTAATGTGGATCTGGCCATTCTCTCACTTTTCACAGAGATTGATTATAGCTGGATACATGTTAAAGAGGTATTGCTGAATGTATTTATAGGACTTTATTAAATGCCTTCCATTTTGTTATCTTTTTATCTCTTTTTAGTTTGTAAGCTCCTTATTGATGAGAATTGTCGTTCTGTCTTTTATTTCCTACAAGCAACCAGCAAAACATTTGAAAATGCATTATTTCTTAAGAAAGAGGGCCATCGTTTTGCTTTTGCAGTCTCAGTATAAATTTCACCTCATTGGAGAATCCTTTCCTCACCCTCTGTATCTGGTCCAACACTACTCAACTGCCTTTCATTACCTAGTTTATTGTCTTTATAACACTTATCACTTTATTAAATTGTATTATTTACATATTTGTAACTGTATTTGCCTCTGTTCCCTTTTGAATATAGGTACAAAGAGAAAAGCAACCTTCGAGCCTGGACACACACCTTAAACATTTCACTGGTTTCAACAAAATTCTATTCACACAAAACATTTTGAGTTTAGCTAAAATGACCAAACAGTGAAAACCATAGGAAAAAAGTCAACTTCCTTCAAAGCATAGCCATCTACCATGTCTCTGGGTAAAACCTCTCCCTTCTTTTTCTCTTTTTCTTCTCTTTCCCCTTCCAAAGAGCATAACGTCTTTCTCTCTTTGACTAATGCACAACATTTAGAAATAAGTATTTGAAAATTAAGCAGACTGCAAGGTCCAATTCTTTACCTTTATTTATCTGTCAAAGTGATACTTTTGAAATCACTCGCCCCACAAGAAACTCAATACAATTTTCCCTAGCTTGATATATCAAGGCTTAAAGTCTATCCTCACTTCTGCCACAAATTTAAAATTAGTAGAATTGAAGTGCGTACTTGTACACATACACCCAAAGGTAAAGTATTTCTATGCAGTTCGGCTCTCAGTGATCAATTCACTGAGCACCTGAGTCTAATCCTGGCTACACCAGTGACCAGTAAACAAATTACCAAAGATTCCTTGGCTTGCATTTTCTTGTTTATGAAACTAATGGAGTCTATCAATTCTTCTTGCCTCCAAATTGCAAGATAGATGGAAGGTGACAAGTGTGGCTTTTATCTTTATTTCATAAAAGGTGACTCACAGGTAGAACTTTATTAGGTTCAGCTCTTTGCAAACAAAAGAACTCATCCTCATCGGGAGACGTAGGCTTAGCTACCTGTGTTCAAATATGCCTACCTTGGGTGGCAAGCTGATTATAGTCAACAAACCTGACGGGGAGGATAAGGGGAGGATTAGCGCAGAGCTAGAGAGAAACGACACAGATTCTGAAAGACTGCATTTCAACTGAGCTGATAAATTGTCAGCTCTCAGGGCACACAAGGGCTGCTTTCCTTCAGGCAAAGATAATCCGAGCCTGTGAGCCTGGTGTTAATTTAGCAGCCAGAGAGTGGCAAAAAAAAATGAGGAAGGAGTTGTAGTCAAGTGGACTTTTCAAGTTTTGCCAGTGTCCAGCAATGCCCAGATCTGCAGACACAGAAGAAAAGAATGAGAGATTTTAAGAAGCCTCCCTTGGAAGGTCTGCCCTGTGACGCCACTCAGCCTGGATGGAGCTCCCAAGCCCAGCCTGGGATCCGAGGGACACAGCCCCATTCCTGGGTACGGTGCCTTCCCGTCAGACATCAACCCTCCACGGGGGACTTTGCTGGCTGATGCCATTTTCAGGTCTTCCTTCTTTGATAAATCCGCTCCCTCACCTCCACTACACACCCACGCATCCACTCAAAAAAGCACAGACAGAAAAAACAAAACCTGTTTTGCGGGCTGTTGACGGCGTGCGGTACACCTGCGAAGACACGCGAGGTTCCCCCCGCCTCCCAGGGTGACGCGTCCGCGGCTGGGTTTCAGGGCTCACCACCGTGCTGCGCTGCGGCTCTCGTGAGGGTCTCACCTCCCTGTCCCGCTGGCAGTTATCTCTTCCTCATTCCGTTGTACCAGCCACCTTCTCACTCACCTTCTTTGCCTATTTTAAAACTTTTCCATTATGGCTGTGGCTGTTCCTCCTGTACACATACTCTCGCGGATGGTGTCCATGCAGAGGTGAGACGGTAAGGGGAGGGAGAAGGACGTGCGGTCTGAGGAGCGCCCAGCGCCACAGGTCGGGGGTGCCCAGGTGCCTCCGTGTGACAGAAAGAACAAACGCAGAGCTGATCAGAATAGCTAATTTTTTTTTTATGAGGAGGAAATTTTGAGACAGAAATAGACACCTTTAAGAGCTCAGAGTTTTGAAGAAGAACGAGAAGAGTCATGTAAACCCTCAACCAGCTAGCTTCAGGATGTGACTCCTCCAGAGGTGTGGCTATTTGGGTTTTAAACACATTTAAGATGCTGACAAGTCTTGCTATAAAGAGGCAATAGATTAGGAAGCCCCTGGCCATGGACTGGTAATATGTAGACAGAACCTTTCAGGACCCTGAAGTAGGCAACTTCATGCCCACTGTTCAGGGGACTCGGCAGGTTGGCAGGGTGCTCAGTTGGGCCCCAGCAGGAAAGGGGATGTGCATGTGGAGGGGGTGAGATGGGACCAGGGGGACCAGGCAGCCAAGCTACCTCCTAAAGCTGGAAAAATAAAAAAAAAATGTCTAGTGATCTAGGCCCTAAAAGGGGAGCAGCAATAATTACGTCTCCCAAGCTCCACAAGTACCTCAGCCACGTGCTGTTTTGTCAGACCTTCCCCTTCTTACATTTCCTTCTGAATTATCCCCAGTGCTACCTGATCTGCATTTTACCTGCACAGTGATGTGAGCAGTGACAGGATGGTGTTTAACTCTATCTTCTCAAAGTCCCATCCCTCATTCTATTTTATCTATTAACATCAAAAACCAAACACATCTGTTTCTCAACCAGGATAGCACCAAAACATGAGATTTTGGATTAATAGGAAAAAATTCAACCAAGCAGTCTATACCAAGAATGAAGAAGAATCTGAGATTTTACTGTGTTTACCAGCTAACAAGTTAGTCTGCCAGCTTCATGGCTGTTGGAAGAAACATGAGATTCCTGGGTCAGAGACAAAAGACATTATCATTCACAGCACAGGAAGCAGTTTGCATCACTTCCCCTGGCTTCCTGCCTCATGGGGCGATATGGCTGGCCCAGAGGGCACCTGCATACTTAATGGGTTGCATTACAGGAAAAGAACCCTGAGCTTAGGGAATGCAAATCTTTCATAATGAGAGGATCTTAGGTGTGCCACAAAAATTCTTAAAGATCATTAATTAAATTATTTTCAACCAAAGTCTATTGTTTTTTACTGTTTTTTTTTATCAACATAATTTAAGTGTGCTGTGGAAGTTTAACTATAGATTCCAGTGTGCCATGAGATAAAAAAGGCTGAAAAACAGTACCTAGAGAGAGGCATTACCTTTATTATACAGGACATAGGCACACCTGCCCTTTGCTCTGAAGGACAACCTTTCTTTCTTCCATCCCTATTTGCTATTTGGTCAATCTCAAAAAGCTCATCCAGATGGTCTGCGCCTCTGCTTATAAGATGTGGAGAAACACATGGTCCCATGGAGTATTGACTCCCAACAGATTACCTGGCTCTGTTCTCACTAATTCACCACACTCTGCCTCCACTTCCCACTCCCTCTGGGCCCTAAGCTTCCACCTTCACACTGCCACGTACCTGCTCACTTACACTCATGCTTCTCCAATTTGACTATAAACTGCTTATGCGTGAGACTATTATTCATCTTAACATCACCAGTTCATCAAAATGCTTGACCCCCCTGGAATAAATGTTTGTTGAAATAATGAATGAGACAATATGACATAGTTCCTTGAACTCAGAAGTTGTAACCTATACATCTTTGTATCACAAACTGTAGCTTCCAAAAGTTTCCTTCATATAATAGACATTATTATTCTAATTAAACTAATTAATGATAAATTTCCCACAGGTTGATAATATCCAACCCTGTAGTCCAAGGGTCTCAAAGTGAAAAATAAATAGGTTTCCTAAGTCACCACGAGAAACAAAATATTTCAAAATTTGTTCTTTCTCGTTGTTTTAAGTTATTTTTAAAGAAGCATCTTTTAACTTATTTTTGGTTTTTACCATAGATTATTTTTCACGGTATTTCAGGGTTTTTTCTTATCACAAACATTCTTTTATAAAACACATAGGAATAGTCCTCATCTTGCAACAAAATATATTCACACAATTTTCTTGAAATGAAGGCTTTTGTTTTCCTACTTTAGAGAAATGGCTACATGAATTGTTTTATTTGCCTTTTAATTCTGCTATAAGAAAACCAGTAGTGTGTGAGAGCTATCAGCAATGAATCTTGTTTGTTCTCAGTGTTTAGAATTTCAGAGGGAGAGGTAGGGCACAGGAAGGCCATGCCCTTTGCAAGGGACAATTTCTTTTCACTATAGCCCATGGTCATTGGGGAGACATGGAAACCAAGTGCTGTCGGAGCCCCAAATCCTGAAATTTGGATTTTCAAGTAAATATTCCTGATTTTTGTTTGCTGAACATTTATTCAAGCAAAAACCAAATATGTTATTCAGGTCTCTCAGACCACTCCTTTTCCTGGACCCTCTGTTTGTTACCTCTGAATGCTTCTGAAATAGAGAAAACCACAACGTTACCTAGCAGGGGTGCAAGGAAAAACTAGGAACATTAATTAAAAGAGATGATACATCTATATTGCATGAAAACAGATAGAAAAACCTTTTATGATAAAATAATACGTGAAGGACACTCAACAATTAGACCCAGCTCCTGCCCTAAAGAAGCTTCCAAGTCTATTAGCAACATAGTCACATAAAAGCCAGGGGTACATTTGACGTGTAGCTTACTGAGGTCTTTGAAATCCTAGAGTCTTGTAAGTGCTTCTCCCGGAGGTTCCGCCTGCCTACTCCTGTCTAAGTCTTTCAGAGAAAGTGTAATGACAAGGACTTAGCCTGCTCTGACAGCATACGGGCTAGTGGTGGCCACACAGGCACATGTGCAAAAGCAGCCCACACGGATGCACGTGGACCAGCATGGAGATATCCTGGGAGGAGAGAACACCGGCACTGAGGGGAAGATTCCCTGGAAGCCCAACCAGAGTGAAAGGAAAGCCAGCCGAGCCTCAGGGGTGGAGGACACCCATTCATCCCTGAGGACACCAGGGATGAATGACATTTGCTCACGTTTCCCAGAGCAGCTTTCCAGCCCCAGCCACTGAGGTAAGGCAAAGAGCCTCAGCCTGCCTATGTATGTTAAGAAATTAGCCTTTAAGATCAAAAGTATCCGGTTCAAATCCGTGTCTTTTACTTACAAGCTGAGTGGCTTTGGCCAAGTGACTTCACTCCCTCCCCCCAGGATTCACTTTTCTTATTTAGGAAATAGAAACAAAGAAGAAAATGAGAAAGAGAAGCAGCAGCAGCACAAGAAACTCTGCAGGGGTCTGAGAAGACACGGTAAAAGGCCTGAAGCAGAATCTGCCGCAGAGGAGCCCCAGGCCTGTGTGGACAGCGGACGGACTGCCGCGAAGCCCCCGTCTGCAGCCCGGAGAAGAGGAGACGGGGCAGGACCAAGGGGCAACGTGGCACCTGACGGAAAGCCCGGGTGGAGGCAGGGCCCAGCCCAGAGGAGAACAGAAACACAAAAAACAGACAAAAAGCACTTGGGAGACGGATGGCTCACCCAGTGAGATTGGAACTGCTCCCGAGACCCTGTAGCAAACAGGAAACTTGAGTGAGTATATGTATAATTTTCACATTCCGTGCCTTTGGTGTGAAATGGGGGGAAAGTCCCCTAGAAACATCTACAAAAATTGCATTCCAAAATTATCAAAATGAGTTTATAAAAACCCAATTGTGATACAGATCCTTATTTTTTTCAGAGATAGGATAGATAGCAAGAGTGTGTAGACTAAGGCTATTCAAAGTTGGTTATATTGTTTAAAGCTTTAGAAAACAAACTCTTGGGTTCGGGTACTCACCCTGGCTTGACACTAGCTTGACAACTTAAACTGCTTTGAATAGGACAACTGATCACTCTGCACTTCATATTTGCCATGGGAAAAATAGGAATCAAGAATATCTATATCTGCCTTCTCCATGAAAATAATGCGAAGGCAAGGGTGATTCACTAAGAATTTAACATCTGGAATAAAATTGTAGTAGAAATTCTGGATCACATATATTAACAATACATAACTGATTTTATACAGGATAAGACTTTTTTCTAAAAGAGAGATTGTTGTCCACATTGTTCTCAAAATGAAAACAATAGTATGCTAACTTTTGGATAATGTTTGAGAAGATTAGCAAAGAGAATTGGAATGAATCTTTTCTAAAACTCCTTGTTTCCTGTGGATATTGGCCAGTCCAGAAATAAAGATCTCATTACTTTAAAGTTAATGGTGGGAAATAAGCCATTTCACTTAGATTTTTGAAAGCTATTAATACACCATTTTTTAAGACCCTCAAAACCACGTTTCATTGCTTTCCTATGATAGTAACATTTCTTGTTCAAAAACATTTTTTAAAAGTGCCATTAAAGTTACTCATGGATGATTCTAAATAATTTACTATGAAGGCTTGTGGAGCCTTTTCCTTCCTTCAGGAAAAGAGCTTGAAACCTAGAATATATAACTCATAAACAAAATAAACCCTTCAGAATATTTCTAGCATTGAAGGAGGGGAAAATGAAGGATCAGAATCTAACCCAGAATAAGTGATTAAAGGAAAAAATACTTCTAAGACCAATAAACTCTGCATTTATTGTTAATGTACCTCCAACTATCTATTTTAAAAATATCAAGTATTTTGATCATGTTTTAAATCATTACACACCATTGAATTATTTTAATAAATACAGTTATATCAGGCATACAATTTATGGTAGACAATCTGGGCTGCATAGTTTTAATTGACAACACCCTGAAAGTCTCTCAGTAAAATGTAACTAGATACTGGTTTATTAAACTTTGTGTTGTATTTTGGTATTTCAAGAAATAAAGAGAAGTTTCCAAAGATTTCCTCTCTCTCTCTCTCCCTGAAAAATAAAAATAGTGACCTGAATCCAGAGCTTAGAATAGTAAACACAAAAGAAATTGGAAGACTGGGTGGTTCTGGGGCAAATGTTGATAGCATCGCTGTGATTCAGAAGGTCCACTGTCTCCTGAGTAGGATGAACCAAAAGAAATCTGTGCCAAGATATATACTGAAAATGTAGGACGATACATTTCAATATACCAAAGAATTTAAAAAGCAGTCAAGGTGATAAGTGAAATAACCTACAAAGAATACAACAGATTTCTTGACAGAAATAAAGGGTGCTGGAGGACAATGGGATTATCTTTTCATGTTTTTCTTTGATCAGCTTGCTAACCCACAGGACAGTCTGCAGCCTAGTTCCTCAGTTTAAACTTCAAAACCTGAGGGATTTAGTTAGGAAAGCTCCCCCAGAGAAGAGTGGTCCTAGAAAAACTTTCCTCAGGGTTGAGGCCAAAGGATACTTTCTAGAATAGAGACCACAAATTGGCAGGCAGGATCTCACAAAATTCTCAGGTCAACCCTGTGAAAATGCCTCTGCCACTTAACATACTGCCCCTGATCATCCAGTATGCACCCGGATAGGACCATGGAATTTCCTAAAAATGCACTGATCTTGGGTCTACCCTGACCAACCAATTCCATATTCCAGGTAGAAGCTTCATGTTTTAGAAGAGTTCATATTTTAGAAGCTCAGTTTAGACTCTGATGGGTACCAAAGATTAGAAACTAAACCCTCTGTCTTTTTTTCTAAATCACAATATGGAAGTTGCCATTTCCCTGCCCCCAAATATTCAATGGCTCCCTATTGCCTCGGAGTTAGGAACTAACTGCTCAACTAACTGCCTTCTATAATATCATCTAATGTTTCACTGTCCCATATCCCACATTCTTGTGACATAAGCCCAGGGCTATGAATCGAACCTGTTCTAATCTTCTCAAATGCCTGTCTGTGGATCACTGGCCTCAGCAGCACCTGGGAGCGGGTAAAAGGCAGATTCCTGCAACCATCAGGCTGCCCCTTCCTCAGTTCAGTAGGTACAGGAAAAAGCCTCAAGGTCTCTGATGCCTCTTCCCACTAAGGGTGGTCCTGCTCTCCTTTCCCTGGTCAGCACCCCCGCCCCAGACACTGAACAGCCCTAAAGGTTCCCATTTAACATCTTTTGTCTTATCTAATGTCTTTTGAGTTCTCTCTGCTAATAAATGCCCAAGAAACTTCTGACTTTCACAGTTTCCTATTCTCCTTAGTGCTTAGTGTGGTGATTGTGCAGAAGTAAGGAATCAGGACACAGCTTTCAAATGAAATGAACACAAACATGGGGTGCAGCCTGGGCCCTATCTAGGGTGGGCAAAATGGGGCAGAGGGGCAAATGATCAGGCTAGGATTGCTCCAGAAACTTCAGACCAATAATCCAGGAAACAGAAACATACACAGAATGTAATTATAAGAAAATAAATTTCACTATGTGTGGAGTCTGCATACCTAGTAAGAAATAGGCCAGATCTCAACAGCGATTATCTCTGGAATATCTATAGGTGCTCTTATTTTTCCAGGTATGATTTTTTTAATGTATGTATTTCCTATGTTTTCTTCAATGGACAGCATTTTATTTTTGAATGATTGTAATTAAAAAAAATTATTCATTGGATATATTTAAACTTTGCTCCCACATTTCTCTTTAAATTAGGAAAGAATTACCTATATCAGTGTATGTCGGTTCATTTTAACATGCAGCCAGCAAACATTTATAGAACAACTTCAGTTGCCAGGAACTCTGTGGGAGGCTGAGAGTATCCCGGTTCTCAGGGAGCTGATGCTCTGGGAGAAGAGCAGAGCAGTGCAGTGTAGCGTGGTAAGCACAGCGACAGAGAAGGGCAGAGGTCAGAAGACCCACCTGGCCATGCCACCCACCCCAGCCTCAGGGGTGGCAGCTCCTTGGATACAGAAGGACCTCAATGGTTGAAGGAAAAAGAGGAGTTAGTCAGTTGTAGGGAAGAAGAAGTATCTTTTTCTCTACGCATCCTAGGCTGATGGCTGAGTCACTTACAATAAGAGATGGGTTAACAAGAGAAAAGCTTACAAGTTTATTTAATATGTGCTTTTCATAACAGTGGAAACTTCAACAGGAAATGAAGACTCAAAATACTGGGTAAGCCTGGATATTATTGTGCTAGATTTATTGAGCAGTGGGCAATCATGGAAATATGGTAGGGTGGAAGAATATGATTTAATGGTAATAAACCAAGGAAAACTTAGGAGGCCTCCATGTTCCTTCTCCTTCTGAGATAAAGATGCTCTTTTCTTCCTAGCAGCGGGGGCATCGTCCATGAAATTCTTACAACCTGCTTTAGAGGAGGGTCAGAAAACCTTCCTAGGTTTTATGACCTGTTTCAGGGGGGAAGGGCACAGACATTTTCTTAGGATTTTCACATTCCTTCAGCGTATACTAGTTTTTTAATGTTTTTTCGTCTTTCTTCTTCCTTTGGTATTAAAGTATTTCCTTATTTTATTTTTTATTAAGTCATAAACACATAGCATATACTATTTTTGGATAGCACATCCTGACCCCCATCACAGCCCTAGAAGTAAAGGGGTAGGCATTCCTGATAAAGGAAATAGCACAGGGGTAGAGGGCAGAAGGCACCAAGCTCTGGGGTGCTTTTCTCCGGGAGGGTTTGGGGAGCAGGAGCATGAGCAATGAGGCAGGAGCAAGCAGTGTCAGTCCTGGAGATCCTTTGTAGGTCAGGGCAAAAGGCCAAAAACCATTTTCTCTATTTCTGTTTTGAAATTTCATTTCACTATTTACAGCAATCTGGTATTTAAACCAGCCCAAGGCAATTTACACTACACATGGCCTGCATAAAGGTTTGCCTCTGTAGTGGAGAAGTGAGAGGGAAAGTAAGGTGTTCCTGAACTTGGTTGATATCACTTGTGAGTTCTTAAAAAATTACGGATTCCCCTCCCTATGGCACACAGGATTTTAAAATGCTCCTCAGGTAATTCTAATATAACCTGTGTAGGAACTGGTAGTTTAGATTCTCTGTTGTTCTCAGCCTTTTCTGCTCTTAGAATCACTTGAACTTCTTAAACCTACAGAGGTCTGGGCAGGCCCCATCACCAAGGGTTCTAGTTCATTGATCTGAGATGGGGCCCCAACACCTGCATTAAAAACATTTCCCAGATATCATTAGTGCATAGCCACAGCTAAGGATGCCACTGAGTGTCTGCTCTGATATTGTACCACATAAGAACCAGGTAGAGTGAATGCTTTGCTAGAGAAGGAAAAGCCCTTTAGGAAGAAGAGAGAGGAGGGGACAGGGTGTGTAGAAAGCCAACAGGTGGGTGGGCAGGAAGCTTCCAGCTCAGGAATCAGACACCCAGGGTTTGACCTCAGGTATGATGCAAAGATCAAGCTGCCTAACCTTCCTGAGCCTCAGTTTCCTCATCCTTAAAGGAGGTTAATACTACAACGAGGGTGTTAAAATGCAAGCAAAGTTCCTACCATCATGCACGTTGTTTCTTATTAATATTCAGGAAGTATTTTAAGCAGGAGGAAATGTTAAGTGTTGTCAAAAGATTCATCAAAAAAAAAAATAGGTCTAAGTTTCCTAAAGAGAACAGTTGAGGCACAGTCGCAGGAAGGAAATGCAGAATTGATTCTGAGCCCTCTTTCTATCTCATTTAGAGCTTCAGAAAACTACAAACTTGAAATCTATGATTTTACTGTCTAGTAAAAAGCACTTCACATTTATTTAATATCAGCTCTTCATTTTTATTAAGAACTAACAAATGAAATGACTACATGAAGGACATTGAACATTACACCTTCCATTTTCAAAAAGAACTAGTATTTAAAAATGGTTGTACAGTATGTAAGAACCATGTTTTTTTTGTAAAGCTGCTATCAAAGCCATCACTATTAGGTTGTGTGAGGACCCTTAATTGTTTTTCCCTAGGATTTTTCCTTCTATTAGAAGTACACTCTGCCCTGGGAAGCTGGGTACACAGGCATCAATTAGCACCTGATCTCAACTCTGTATCAGACCACCAGGCCTGCTCTTGGCCTGGCCTCCTCTCTGCAGCAGATTCTTAATTTAGATTCCTTTCTTTTCCTGTGTTTGCTTCCTCAGACTTGGTACATGCATTTTCTTCTGCCTGTCCAAGCTACTTGGTCAAATCACAAGCTTTACCTTCAAATTGCTCCCTGCTCCCATCTGGGCAGCTGAAATCCCATCACCCACTCACTCATGCCTCCCGACTGCAATTGTGATTAAGCCAGAAAACCTGCCTCATAGGCGCCATTTCCCAAGACACAAAACTGACAACAGCCCAAACAACTAAATGTAAGGAAATTATGAAAAGCAAAATAAAACACAAATGAAAAGTAAAAATGCTAGTTTTGACATACTACAAAAATATTTCAAATGGCATGATACCAACAAAATATACATATAAAGAGTTGTAAGTGTAACATGAAAAATGGGTCAATTTAACATACACACAGTGATTATTATACATACAATCAAGTTTATATACATAGAAAAATAGGAATATAACTTAGAAAGAAATAAAACGTTATAGTTAAATACTTGTCAGACTTTCTTACTCTGCAAAAATGGCTTAATTGAAAAGAGATGGAGCTGGAAACCTCTGGACGTGTTTATGTTAAATAGGTCTTTCTAAGACTGTCTTGCTAATGAAAGCAATTTGTCCATCAAACCTTTCACCAAAAGCTCAATTACTTTTTAGGATATACAATGAATAACCTTTGGTTTCACCTCTTAAATCAGTTTCACACTTCTAAATAAATGGTATTTTTGACTTTTGCTATTTTTTAATTAGAACCATAAAAAGCAGATCTCAGCAGGTTGAAAGTAAATTTTGATTTGAGAATTCAAAGAGAGGTAGTCTATCTCAATGAAACACAGGGTTGGCTGTGTTATAAAATTAAACATCCTGACTTGAAAAATTAAATTTTAAAAGAAATATAAACCACTCTACATTTGCTATGCATGGTTATGCTAAATTTAAAGGCAAATAAATGTATCCTATTTGTCATTTTCCATTTAACTAAAAATAAATACATTGATTTTCCTTGAAAATTCAACCAAAAATTCAACCAAATGGTGTTTGCTATGCTTTTATGTATTCAAACCTTAAGGGTCAGCCTTAATATTTCATCTCACTTGGGAAAATGAGTTGAGCATGACTGGCTATGCCCTCAGGAGAGGCCTGATTCAGAGGTCTCACCCCAGAATTAAGACCCTATCCCCATTCCAGAACATGTTAACGCCATCTTCTGAGTTCCCTGCAGGTCTTTACCCAAAGACTCAGTTTGTGCCCTCTGCCTGTGCCCTTTAAACTGGGTGAGTCTTTAGGGCTAATTCCTGGGCTCCTCATTGCTGATTTTCAGCTCTAGGCACTGAAAAGGAGAGCCTGGTTCATCCAGTTGAGGAATCTGATACTTACTCTCCAACTGAGAGAACAAAGGAGGCTTCTGTTCTTACATCTTTATACACACACGCACACGCACACACATACATGAAAAAATGATTAGCAAACACACTGGATTAAAAAACACAAGCCATCTATTTTCTGTCTGCAGGAAGCAAGCCTTATGTCAAAAGACAAATTAAAACACAGAATTAAGGGTTGGAAGTCAATTTTTCAGGCAAACAGAACTCAGAAGAAAAAAGGGGTTCAAATCTTATTCTCAGATACATGTGGATTTAAAGCAACTAAAGTTAAAAAAGGTAATGATGGTCACTTCATATTGGATAATGGAAAAATACAACAAGAAGACATTTCAATTTTAAAATATTTATGCACCTAATTTAAATGCTCCCAGATTCTTGAAACAGATCTTGCTTAGTCTGACCAATACCATATCCTATAACACAGTAACAGGGGACTTTAACACCCCTCTCTCAGAGCTGGACAGAGCCTCTAAACAGAAATTAAATAAAGATATTAGAGATTTAAATGAGACTTTAGAACAACTGTGCTTGATAGATGTATATAGAACACTTCATCCCAAAGATATAGAATATACAGTATTCTCATCATCCTATGGAACATTGTCCAAAATTGATCATATCCTAGGACACAAAACAAACCTGAGCAGGATCAAAAGAATTGAAATTCTACCTTGCAATTTTTCAGACCACAAGGCACTAAAAGTGGAACTCAACATCACACAAAGGCATGGAAGTTAAACAACCTTATGCTGAATGACACTTGGGTACAGGAAGAAATAAAAAAGGAAATCATTAACTTCCTTGAGTATGACAACAATGAAGACACAAACTACCAAAACCTATGGAATATAGCAAAAGCAGTCCTGAGAGGAAAATTTATCGCTTTAGAAGCCTACATGTGAAAAACAGCACATCAACAAACTCACAAGCCATCTGATGGAAATGGAAAAATAAGAACAATCTAACCCTAAACTTGGCAGAAGAAAAGAAATATCCAAAATTAAATCAGAGATCAATGAAATTGAAAACAAAAGAATCATCCAGAAAATTAATGAAACAAGGAGTTGGGTTGTTTTTTTTTTTTTTTTTTGAGACAGAGACTCAAGCTGTCACCCTGGATAGAATGCTGTGGCATCGCAGCTCACAGCAACCTCCAATTCCTGGGCTCAAGTGAGTCTCCTGCCTCCGCCTCCCAAGTAGCTGGGACTACAGGTGCCCGCCACAATGCCTGGCCATTTTTTGGTTGCAGTCATTGTTTAGCGAGTCCAGGCTGGATTCGAACCCGCCAGCTCAGGTGTACGTGGCTGGTGTCTTTGCCACTTGAGCCACAGGCGCCTAGCCAAGGAGTTGGTTTTTTGAAAAAATAAATAAAATAGATAAGCCTTTGGCCAGACTAGAAATGAAAAGGTAAAATCTCTAGTAACCTCAATCAGAAATGATAAAGGGGAAATAACATCTGATGCTACAGAAATATAAGAGATTATCTCTGAATACTACCAGAAACTATTCCCAGAAATTTGACAATGTGAAGGAAATGGATCAATATTTGGAATCACACCCTTTTCCTAGACTTAGCCAGGAAGAAAGAGATCTCCTGAATAGACCAGTTTCAAGCATTGAGATCAAAGAAACAATAAAAAATCTCCCAAGAAAAAAATGCCCCAGTCCAGATGGCTTCACACCAGAATTTTATCAAACTTTCAAAGAAGAGCTTATTCCTATACTACAGAAGCTCTTCCAAAAAAATTGAGGAGGAAAGAATCTTCCCCAATATGTTCTATGAAGCAAATATCACCCTGATACCAAAACCAGGTAAAGACCCAACTAAAAAGGAGAAGGGGAGAAATTTCAGACCAATTTCACTAATGAATATTGATGCAAAAATTCTCAACAAAATCTTGGCCAATATATTACAGCTTATCATCAAAAAAGTCTTACATCATGATCAAGTAGGTTTCATCCCAGGGATGTAGGGTTGGTTTAATATTCGAAAGTCCATAAATGATATCCACCAGATCAACAGAAGCAAAACCAAGGACTATATGATCCTCTCAATAGATGCAGAAAAAGCATT
>CAUYON010090568.1:0-14141 GCA_963573935.1 Arctocebus calabarensis
CCTCTGGAGAAACCCTAACTGCCCCCTTCTATCATCGCCCAATTCAGCAGGAAGCAGTTAGATCGAGTCTTCGCCCCTTTTCCCTAACAGCAGTTGGAGTTTCTACTCAGAGAGGGAGAATTGATGCAGGACATTTGGCACCCTAGCCAGCTCAGCGGGGCTGGCAGACCTGCCGCCTCCTCCTTGGCAGTGTCGGTGGTGCGGCAGCCAGCTGAAGACCCAGCGGGCTGGATGACAGGCAAGGAGGGGGACTTCCAACCTCCACTGGAGGCTCCAATTGCCAAAAAGCCTGGACAACTGCTGAGGAGACACCTGTGTCTTGGTATCTCCTTCACTTCATACTTGGGACTAAGTGTGGAACCCCCATTTCTGATGCCTAGGTCAATTTCTTGTGAATTTCCAAGGCCTCAATTCCATGAATGGACTGTATCCATTCATTGATACATTCATTCACCTTGCCCCTGGCGGAAGGGACTGTGTTCATTCGTTTCCTGGCCAAGGAACCCATACACCTATATATACTCTGAGACTGGAGGCCTAGAGGAGGAGATGGGGAAAGACTGGGAGAGAAACGGAGAGAGCTTCTCTCTCCCCACTGGAGTTCTCTCCCTCTAGCAGGAGCTTTAGTGTCTTCTGTATTCTTTTCTGCAAATAAATTCTGTCTTACCATTGGGGGGTAGGGGGGAATAATGTAATGAAGAATAATAAAATACATGTTTAAAAAAAAAAAAGAATGACAACAACCACAGGGATGAGTCTAGAGGGCATTACATTGAGTGAAATAAGCCATGCACAAAAATACAAATACAGAATGATCTAACTTATATGTGGAATCTAAAAAAGTTGATCTTATAAAAGTTGAGGATAATGATTATCAGAGAGATCAATAATCTCTGGGGAGAGAGTGGGGAAGGAGAAATGGAAAGAAGTTGGTCAACAGGCACAAGGATCAGAAGGAGTAAGCTCTTGTACTCTATTGCACAGTAGGGTGACCATGGTTAACAGTGGTGTGCTGTATATTTCAAATAGCTACAAAAAGGGGGACTTGGAAGTTCACAGATGAAAGAAATAATAGATGTTTAAGAAGATGGATATTCTAATTACTATGAGTTGATCATTATACAATGTGCACATGTATTGAATCATCCCATTGTACTCCAAAGAGATGCTGGCTCCATGGCTATCAAAATCAACAAACCTAGTGACTAAAGACCAGGCCTCTGATGATTACAGAGAAACCAAACTGCTGCTATGATCATGTGTGCCAGGAAGAAACAACACACGGGCAACTTTGCATCTTATAAGTTTTAGATAAGTGCACCCGCTTGTGAAACAAAATCTCATTTGGAATGTGAGTGCAAGGATATCTAGAGAACACGCTTGTATCTTTCCAGCATCTTCAGCAATCTGTGGACAGTGGACGTGTGGAAGAGTACTGAGAGCCAAGCCTACTACACCCAGCCCAGTCTCCTTCCAAGGCTCCTTCACAGCCCTCAGTCCACCTCATAACTAACTACATATGGGAATGATCCACATTTCTCTTTGATACTTGGCAGCTACATGTATGGGATTTTTTTTCACTGCCCAAACACTCTGAGCCAGGGATAAAGACAGGCCACAGTTTTTGTGTGCTGTCACCTGTATGTTGAGTAGGATACTGGGCTTCCTGGTCTCCAACTGTCCTCTTCCCTTAATGAAGCAGATAAGGAGCAATGTGTGATTTTATTGAGTTTTATTCCATTTCTAGTCCCAAACTTATTATCTGATATTAACACCAATGAATCCAGGGGCTTTGGGTTCATAAATCTTGCCTTCTTGTCCTTTAATGAAGATGATATATCTGAAATCCCACATTCATGGTTTTTAATTTTGTGTATTAGTAATAAATAAATGCCTTTGGAATATTCCACTGTCCTTCCACTAAGGACACCTTCAACTGTAATATCTTGACCTGGTAAGACATGTTCATTTATTCAGCAAATGTCTCCTCAGCACCTGGTCTGTAGCTGAGAGTGTGTAGAATATCTTTAGTTTTCCACTTGCCACTTGTATGAATTTCAAACTCAAAGTCCTATAATTCACCAACCCTAACTTTTGGTTGGTTGGTACATATTTGCAAAATTGAGGTAACAGGAATTTCTGAAAATCTCCTCAACTCCCTTAAAATAAAGTCCACTTTGATCAGCTCCAACCACACAAGCTGGCAGTAATTCAGCAATATTATGTTCTAGATCTAAAACCCTTCCAACTCTTCCAGGCTTATATTACCTTTCTCTAAAATAGTATGTTATCAAGTCACCCTCTCTTGTTACTTCTTGTGTTCAATAAAAGCTGGAATTGTAGCTCCCACTGATATGTAAAAATTCTGAAGACTACTTTGTTCTTTATTTGCCAAAAGTCCCCAGTACTTTGTAGAATTTGATGCATTCCCCCCTCATTCAATTTATATAAGCCATAGAAGACCACAAATGTTTAAGACAGGGAAGCAGAGAACATCAACAAGATGTCTCTATAAAGGACAAACTTAGAATAAATCATGAAGTGCTGTCAATAGAAATTTAAAGCATGAGATTTTATTTTCTTTTTAATCTGTTGCTATAAAATATCAGCCATCTTCCAAAACAGGGTGAATCTGACAGTTTTGTGTTGACTCTCACATTTCCCATTATAGATACCTCTCATTTCTGTCCCGAAGCAAAAATAAATTTCCCTTTTTAAGCTTTTGATGATAAAAATCTCATCTGAAGCCTCATAAATGATCCTTTATTATCTATATTAATAATGAATAAATGTCTTTTGAATACCTCTGATCTTTTGCATTAATAGCACCAGATGTATTATAGATAACCTTTTCATTTAACAGCACAAACTCTGAAACAATATTAAACACTAAGGGACTGAGCTTACTAGAGTCACCGAGGTCAGAATTATGAACATTTCTTGGAGGTCTATGTGTCCATTAGGTGACACTAACACCTATCAGTATTTATTTTTTTGAATGTGTATGTGAGTGTGTGTGTAGAGAGAGTGCCCTAAAAATCAAACTCATAAATTTTTATTTTCTGCAGCCTTTTAATTCTCACACATTTCACGTTCCCTCCTCAACCATTTTCTAGTGTGAGCTGACTCAACAGAGAAAGAATTTAAAGCATTCTATAACTTTCTACTTTACTTCTATCCTCTTTCACTAAAAATAAAATTAATCTATTATTACTGGGAAAATTCTTGATGATGTTGGACTGGGGAAAGATTTATGACAAAGACTTCAGCAGCCATTACAACAACAACAAAAATTTACAAATAAGACTTGATTAAGCTGAACAGCTTCTGCACAGCTAAAGACACAGCAAGTAAAGCAAAAAATAAAACCTTCAGGATGGGAAAAAAATATTTTCAGGGTATGAATCTGAGAAAAGGTGTTGATAACTAGAATCTACGGAGAACTCAAATTAATTGACAAAAAACGAGTAAACAATTCCATCTACCTCTGGGCAAGAGATATGAGCAGAAACTTCTCTAAAGAAGACAGAAAAATGGCTAACAAACATTTGAAAAAACGCTCATTGTCATTGATCATCAGAGAAATGCAAATCAAAACCACCCTGAGATATCACCTAACACCAGTGAGAATAGCCCACAAAGTCTCGAAGCTGCAGATGCTGGCATGGATGTGGAGAGAAGAGAATATTTTACACTGCTGGTGGAACTGCAAACTAACAGAACCTTTTTGGAAGAAAGTATGGAGAATCCTCAAAGAATTCAAATTAGACCTCCCATTTGATCCTGCAATCCCATTACTAGGCATCTACTCAGAAGAAAAAAAAATCTTTTTATCATGAAGTCATTTGCACTAGATTGTTTGTTGCAGCTCAATATACAATTGCCAAATTGTAGAAACAACCTAAAAGTCCATCAACCCAGGAATGGATCAACAAGTTGTGGTATATACCATGGAATACTATTCAGCCATTAAATGCATCTTTTGTATTAACCTGAATCAAGTTGAAGCACATTCTTCTTGTAAAGCGTCACAAGAATGGAGAAGCAAGAATCCAATGTACTCTATTCTAATATGAAGGCAGTAGATGATCTAATACAAAGTGAGAGTAGGGGAATGAGGGATCGGGAAGAAGGGAGGAGAGAGAAGGATGGGGGTTACAGTGGTATGGCACACCTCTTAGGGGTATGACACAATTTCAAGAGGGACTTTACCTAACAAATGCAATTGGTGTAACCTAAGTCTTTGTACCCTCAATGAATCTCAAACAATTTTTTAAAAAATATATCATTACTGGGGCAGTACCTGTGGCTCAGCGAGTAGGGCGCCGGCCCCATATGCTGAAGGGGGCGGGTTCAAACCCAGCCTCAGCCGAACTGCAAAACAAAAAAATAGCCGGGAGTTGTGGCGGATGCCTGTAGTCCCAGCTACTCGGGAGGCTAAGGCAAGAGAATCACCTGAGCCCAGGAGTTGGAGGTTGCTGTGAGCTGTGTGATGCCATGGCACTCTACTGAGGGCAATAAAGTGAGACTCTGTCTCTACAAAATAAATAAATAAATTATATATATATATCATTACTATATGTCCAGTTGGAAAAACTCCAGTTGGAAGGATTCCAATGCATGTTACAAAAAAATTGAGAGGATCATTAATCAGAAACTTAGCTGTTCCTTTTTCAGACATTTTACTCAACTTCAACTAATTACCTGTCTATGACTAATTCGCCCTCTTACTCCATGAAATGGAGGTGGGCTCTGTCAAGCCACGTAGCTCTTCATGGGGCAGAAGAGCCCCCTGAAATAACTCAAATTCCTCACTTTAGGTTGGCTTTCTTTAACGTAGTTGAGCCTCAGAATAATGTCTGACCAAATATCTGGGCACTCCATAGTCCAGCCAAGTTGACACATTAAAAATAGGCTTCACAGTAAGGCAGAGTTCTCAGATACTCCACACCTGGTTTCCTATATTGTTAACATCTTCACAGTAGCATGGTACATGTGTTACAATTAATAAACCAATATTTACACAGTATTAATAACTAGGGTCTATACTTTATTCAGATCTCCTTAGTTTTTATTTAATGTACTTTTTTCTATTCCAAGATACCATATGACATTCAGTAATTTTACCTTCTTAGGCTCCTTTTGACTGGGATGGTTTGATCTTTTGGAGTGATCCCACAACTCTCTCAAGGAATGCTCACTTTTTGCTCTCCATTTGTCTGCCTCTTTGAGCATTTGGGAATGTTCAAAAGCTTTGTCTTCAACTTCAGAGATCCTTTCTTCTGCCTGGTCAACTCTATTAATGAGGGATTCTACTGTATTTCAGAGCTCCTCAACTAACTTTTTTGCTTCCTTGAGCTCTGTTGTCTCTTTTCTCATTATGTCCATATCTTTGGTGACTTTGTCTTTGAATTCTTTAATTTCTTGAGACAATTTTAGAACTACTTTTTGGATTTCAGTGTCTAACTTTTCTTCCATTCTATTCATCTTATTTTCCATCCATATTTTGAATTCGATTTCTGACATTTCAACCATTTGTTTATGCATGACATCTTTAGTTGTACCTCCTTTGTCATTCCTTGGGTGGGGTTGACCTACTCTGGTTGTTCATGTTGCCAGAATTCTTCCATTGGTTCCAAATCATGTTTCTTTTCCACCAATTGATTATTAGAACTAGTAGGGTGAGATTCAGTTCCTTACCAAAGCACTAGGCTTTGTAATTGTGGCTTATCTCCTACAACCTTACAAAGGCCCCTTTCAGAGTTTTGGCTAGAGACTCTGAGGACCTACTTCATGAGATAGCACAAGCTAGCTCTGTTTTGATATCAGCCAATCTCTACCTTATCCTAAGAAACCACAGTATTTGGTTTACATCTTGGCTGTGAAGAGATACAGACAACTGAGGCACCCAGTCCCCATCCTTTAGTTCTTTTCCTCTACAGAACTTCAAAGGTCAACCTCAGAGTATCCATAGTTGGACAGCCCCAGACACAAGCTCCAATTAAATTGTCTCAAGCAGTGCAAACCCTGCTCAACAGAGAGGGATCCAAGGGTCTCCAACAGCAAAATTGGAGCCCCTGCCCTCCAGACTCAGTCCACCCTTTTGTCCACTTCTCTGCTCACAGGCCCAGTTGGAGATGGGGCCATGCCCCTACCTGCCAGTCTCAGTCCCAGCAAGCCTCTGTTTGAGGGTGCTGTTGGAGTCAGAGGACTACACCCTTGCCCTCAGGTCTTGGTCCACACATGGCAAGCATCTGCTCACAGGCCCAGTTGGAGCTGGAGACCATGCCCCTACCTGTCAGTCTCAGTCCCAGCAAGCTTCTGTTTGAGGGTTCTGTTGGAGTCAGGGGACTATGCCCTTGCCCTCAGGTCTTGGTCCACACCTGGCAAGCCTCTGCTCACACGCCCAGCTGGAACTGGGGACCAGCCCTTCCTAACAAACTCAGTCCAAACCAAGCAACCACTCTCCCGCTGTGGGTGCCATCAGAGCCATGGATTCTGCACCCCCTCCTGCCAGACACAGCCAGAATTGAAGATCAACACCACCACTAGCTGGGCAAAGTCATGACCAGGGGACTGCTCCTCCTCCCACCAAGTGTCCCTTTCTTCCCACACCCTGTTTCTTCCCCACTAGTTACAGATTCTGTCCTGATGGTCAGAGCCCAGAGCTCTCAGGAAAAGACCAAACATTCTATGCTTTACAGGCAGCAGAACATCAGACTACCATGCAAGGAGGAAAGGGTGGGCTGGGAGTCTGGACTTATGGAGAAAAGTATCTATACAATTTTATGCCTGGCAGGGTGGCATCTAGGTTCATAAGTGGGACCTCCCTGGAGAAAGAGACCTGGTGTTTAGCAGCTCCCTCCAGTGAGGTAAAATGAGAGGTCTTTTGTTCTCTGCTTGCTTGCAGAGAGCCCACAGCAGGCCTCCCACTTGGGGGAGGGGGTCTCCCATCTTCTAGTCAATAGGCTTTGTATCTGTAATTTGTTTTCTTGAATGCTCTTCCTTGGAGTTACAGCTTGCCAAACTTCTTTCTTGGCTCAGCTCCCACCTTTGGCTTCATAGAGTCCAATTCTGTCCAGATTTTCTCCCTCTGGTTAGGAGCCTCTGCCGAGGGTTGCTACCAGTCAGCCATCTTCCCAGAATTCTCCATGCACTCCTCTCGAACTAGGTAGCTTAGAAATTTTGGCACAAGATTCTTTGTAATCTTAAATTTCAATACTGAATGACTGAATAATTGTATCAGGGACTTTATGTGCCAGGTGGTGAGCTACCTGGTAAAGAGAAAGTAATTATAATAATTTTCTTAAAGCCAGGTCCTGTCCTCAAGGAGCTGATAATTTATTTAGATGGGGACACAGAAATATAAACAGATTGTTTCAATATACTGCCCCAAGTGCTATGAGATAGAATATGAATTGGCTGCAATTCATTACCCAAAAACTGGATTGGAAGAGATTGAAGGATTTTTGAAGAATTAGTCAGAGTTCTGCAAGTGAATATAGTTTGGTAATGACATTCCCAGAAAAAGGAAGAGAAAGATAAAAGGACAAAGGTAGAAATTGCATGGCTGGTTTGGGGAATTACACCCAATGTAGGTAACAGGACACGTGAAGCCTAAGACAGCAACAGCTAAGGTATTGATAGCCTCTTGGCAAATAACCCAATGTATGGAAAAGGTTGATAAGGCACAGAAATTTGTCTCAAAGACAATGGGTCAACTTGTCTTTACAGAGAAAGGAGAGTTTCTGAGAGGATGCAGCCATTCAGACTTCCACTGAACAGCCCACACCTGAGGAAAGCAGTGGGAATTGCTTCTACAACTTTGAGCGTCACTAGGGCTGTGAAGCATTCTAGTGGGATGACAACACTGGTGACAGTCATAGTCATACCACCAGGGGCTGCAGGAGCAACAATCACCAAGCTTGTGGAATTAAAGATGTTGACATCAGAGCTTCCACTTTTCATGCCAGTATCCATCAAGTTGTAGTACAAACACAGACCTTTAAAGCATGAGGAAAAGGCAGAGAGGGAGTCCCTGCAATACAAAACCAGCTCTCAGAGCACACATGTGACACCACTGCGGCACTCCCAGATCATGTGGGAGGAGCTCAGCATTTGGAACTGTGCAGGGAAGGTGGGGACAGAGTTAAAAACCATTTCTTAGTAATTGCCTTTGTCACACTATGTTCAAAATCTCTTTTCAAGACTTGAAATATGTGAGATCTAGAATGGTAGTGAAAAATCTAGGTAGTGGATATTTGAGGATATTTATAAGCTGTTTTCAATACGATACCCGTTTCCCCTTCCTAATAACATCTTCATTTCTTCTTGAGAAATCACTTCTTTCTCATTGTGTAGGATCTTTGTAGGACAGAAACTTCAATGCTTGCCTCTCACTATGGAAGCTGACTAAGGAAATCCTTTCTTTCAGACACTGCATGCCAGGGTATGGTTAAGCACTTAATACTCTTATAATATTGAATCTTCAGAGAGCAACACAGGGTAAAGAAATGGATGCACCCTGTTACCCATGGTGGCTCCCCACTACTCTGCAGAGTTTCTGCTCTATGGTTTCAGCTAACCCTAAGCCTCTGGAGCTGCATTACCCTTTCCATTTTTAATCCTATTTATCCATCTTTTCCATTATTGGTATGACCTTCTGACATCTTTTCAATACAGGTCCCTTGTTTAAATTCCCTAAGTCAAGTTCTGCCTTGTGCCCCCAACAAACTCTATGTGATAAAGTCATACATGCCATGTTTGTCCCTGAAGTTGATTTTTCCTACATGAAAATGGTGAAAGATGTAAGGTCAACTATACTGGCAGCATAAACCCTATGTGCGTAAAGATTATATGCAATAGAATGGGAAATCATATCACTTTGGCCAAATGAAGTTCAGACTCCTTGGCCTGGAGCCATGTCTCAGGTAGGCTTTTTGGCTAAGTGCAATGAGGATAAAAGGCCAGGGCTGAATGGAGATCTGCTCTTTAGAGTAAAGATGTCCAAGAGCACTGATGAATGGAAAAGGCTACCAGTATGCACAGGTTCAATACCTGGACATACACCATATTGCTAATTCTAGAAGTGACCAATGCCAGAATCTCTAGTTAGCAGTTCAGCACAGAGGTGCACATCCAGCCAAGAAGCAACATAGATGTGAGAGCATTTGGTCCAAAGGTGCTCAGACCTAGTTAGAACTGTTAAGAACTATGCAGCATTCCAGGTCCAGTCTAAGTAGCCTAGGCTCCATTTCTAGAGGACCACTGTGCTTCTAAGCACAGCAACTGGCAGTGTATGGGAAAAGGAGCAGGCAGAAGCTCAATTTGGTGAACATGAGGACCTGAGAAAGTAAGGAGCTCTGTGACCTCAGGGCTTGCTAAGCCCTATAGGTGTGTGGGCCCTGAGCCATGTAGCAGGAGGGGTGGAGAGTATGGAGCATGGGACTCCAGTAGGGCTGGACTCTGGACTCTCACTGTGGTGAACATGACACACATCCATACCCCAAAGGATGAGGAAGGCTTCCATATATTCCCACCAGCTTGACTCTGGCCTAAGGCCCCGGGCAGAGACCAGCAGTGGACAAAATGGGGACAAACATCAAAACAAAGTCATGGGTGGCATCTTGGGTCTTCATGGACTGATTTCAACCTCATTTTACTACCATGTCCCTTTTCATCCCTTGGCCACCTGGACTCTTAATAGTCTCTTAAGCACTCTCTCCTTTCCTAACCTCTCTTCCATGACCTTTTACTATTTCTGCCTTACCCAAATATATTCTTGACAAAAAACCTTTCCAGTTCCACAGAGCTGACCTCAAATCCCATGTCTTCATAAAACTTTTCTGAATTCAACACATATACAACACACACTTGCACACTTGAAGAGAATTCTCCCTGCTATGAATTGTTGCATCATCTTATCTGCGTCTCTCTGGTCCCACTTGATATTCTACCTTATAATACAGTTACCTGCATATGTCCTGTTAATACTTTACACACAGCTGACCTAGAATGTACCAGGAAGAGAACAACACATCTCCTATATTCCACAACAAGACCACATTCTTCCTGCCAGTGTGGATTGTTTTTCCTGCAAGGATTTAGAGACATCAGGTGACTCAGGGCCAGTGTGCAGTGTAAAAGCCAAGTCCACGTGAATTAATTCAGACTTCACTCTTTCCCTGGGTCTAGCACGTTTCCTTTGATTAGGGAATGGGGAAAGTTTCCCTGACTTCTTGACCCTTAACTCTTCTTCCTAACCTTTATGCTGCATGACTGTTCTTCCTAATGAGCACTGCTGCCTCCCACAGTTCCTTCCCTTTCTCTGTATTAACCTGCATTTCCTGGGTAATGGTGCAGTCACCAGCAGCATTAAACCTCTCCAGTCTGTTTGCATCACTTCTTTCTTCTTGCCATGCTCCCAGTGGGACTTCACTGGAATTAGCCAGGTAGGGGCTCAGAGGTGAAGCCATTTCCACACTAGCAAAACCAAAAGGAGAACTGATTCAGGTGGACAGTTCAGGCCCCCAATCTTCACATCTAAAAAAAAAAAAAAAAGCAATTAGGTGGGTCAAAACTGTAACTTGCTTATCTAAAATCCCAAATCTGTTGGACTACTGAGGAATTATTTTATCTATCTGTGAAGACTTAGAACAAATCACTTGGTCAACCTTTTTGGTATACTACATGCCAAGGTTACAGAGATATATCAAATCAAAAAGAATAAGGTGCTGATTTCCTGTTTTTATAATCTTAGGGAAAATACAGAGCAATGTTTTCATACAACCAGACATTAAAATATCTAAAGTAGAGATGCTTGTACAAAGCAGTGTATTTTTAAGTTTTTTATATAAAGTAGCTGCTGGGTTATAAGAGTAGCCAGTGACAGAAGGGAAGTGGTCTTGGAATGCTAAATAAAGGAAATGAGTTTTAAGTAATTTTAAAAATGAAGCATTCTAGCATTTATAACTCTCAAGTTATACCTTAAAAACCTGAGGCACACATACACAAAAAAATAGCTGTAGATTACACAGCAAATGACAGAGCAAGGATTTGAACTAACGTCTTACAAGGCTAAGAATGGCGGAATTTTATGGGCAGATCCTTGAAAGAGCATTCAGAGGCAAAAGCTTTCCCACTGGAATTATAAAGTTTCAATTCACAGGTCAGGCTACTTGCTCACAGCCAAAGATCAGATGGCAGTGACTGTAGCAGCCCATATAGCTTATGGCTAGGAGGAGTGAGAGTTATAAGTAACACCTGTATAGCTCAATAATGGAACACCTTGGTGAAAAGGGCTTGGGGAGGGATTTAGCTCTCCTAACAAGGATGAGAGAGCTCACGAGATGAGAGCATTAGTGAATTGGCAGTCTCTGCACCTGTGGTGTTGAGCGGCATGAGATCAACCTTATATTAGGCTGGAGGAGCAGGCAGTTGGGAGTGTGCATTCTATCACAGAGCTGCTTCCTCTGACTCTGTCTCCTCTCCTGCCTGCAGAATGCCAGCACGGTGTCTCTCTGCTGAAGCTTACTAAGATCTATTCTAAGACTACTTCACCCTCAAAGACTATCTCTCTCTCTCCCTTCTGCTAAGATAAATAGCCTTAGCCTTCTGCTAAGGTAAAGAGCAATTGTTCCTGAGCAAAGTAGCATAGAGGTGAGTATCGGGAACCTAGATAATCCAGGGCCGGAGACCAAACAGTCTCTGACCCTGAGCAGTGGCAATGACAAGTGACAAGTAGATAATTCAGAATCAAAGTTTTCACCTTTTGGAGAGATTCTGAATACCAATGGTATCTTCTCATCTGAAGTGCCCACACTCATTGGATGACTAGACAAAGAAAAAACGAGGACAGGTGCCAATTCTATAAAATAATCAACCAAGCTGTAGTTGACAGGACAATCTATTAAAGAAGACTTGACTGATGGAAGCCCTATAATTTCCACCATTTTAGCATTTACTTCCCTATACTATATTGGCCTGTTTTTTTTACTGTACCCACCACTGGACTACATGAGAGCAGGGATGGCATCAGCCTTGTCTGCTGAAATTTGCATGGCCCATGGTAAAACTCAACAAGCACTGGATGAATGAAACAAATGAATTAGATGGCTGAGGTTTGGTATTTGACATGAGAATCTAGGGTATAACTATGAAGATGACTCTCAGGGAGCTAGCTATGGATGGAAGAGAGAAGGTACTGAACAGAGATATAATATGCCCAATTAAAGAAAAAAAGCTAGATCAGAGGGGTGTGCAGCAAAATAAATAAAATTTAAAAGATCAATTGGACTCAAAGAAAGAGCCCCACATGGATTCTGTGGATGGCTGAAGCTAAGCAAGCCAAATGCTGGCCCTAGCATCATCAAGAAGTTTGATCCTAAGGTTAAGTTTTACTCAACAGAGTATTGGCTTATAGCAGCTATAACCAGAGTGGTCCAATCTGTTAGTAACAGTGGTCATCAAGGATGAGTCCTAAGTAATCAAACCTAAATTATAAGTGTAAGGCCATAAAATAAGCAAGCCTGGAAAAAAATGAACTTGCATTCATACATCATATCATATACAAAAATTACCTTTGAAAAAGATTACAGACTTGTAAGTAAAGCCTAAAAGTATGAAAATTACAGAAGAAAACATAGGAAAAAATTTTTTGACCTCAGGTTAAGAAAACAATTCCTAAGCATGACATCACATGCATAATTCATCAAAGAACAAATTGACAAATTGGACTCAGTCAAAATTAAAAACTACATCCATCAACAGATACTGCTAAAAAATGAAAAGACAAGCTACTGAATGGGTAAAAATTTTTGCTAAGCACATATCTGATAAAAGGGTTTGTATGCATGATATATAAAAAGGGTTTAAAACTCCAAAAGAAGAAAACAATCCAATATTTGGATTCTTTCAAAAAATATTTGAACAGATATTTTTTACCCAAGAAAATATACAGATGGCAAATGAGCACATGAAAAGATGCTCAGTATCATTAATCACTGGGGAAGTTCAAATAAAAGATACCATGCGATGACAGTACATGCCTATCAGCACAGCTACAATTAAAAGTGCAGGGGAGAACACGGAGGAACTGGAGCTCCCACTACTGGTGGGAATATAAAAATGTCCATTCACTCCACCATGAGAGCCAGCCATTTCATTCCTCAATATTTACCCAAAAGAAAAATATATGTCTACACAAATATTTATACACAGATGTCCATAATAGTTTTAATAAGCCCCAAACCGGACAATCCACATTTCCATTAATAAGGGAAGTGATAAAGCACCAACTTGGATCAATCTCCAAATAAATGTGCTGAGAAGATAGAAAAAAACAGAATTCACACTATCTGATTCTCTTTACACAAAAGTCTAAAAATGCAAACTAATCTATGGTGCCAGGAAGTCATTCAGTGGTTTTGTGGGCTGAGGACCTGGAGAGGGACAATCAGAGGGATTACAAAGGGGCACGAGGAAATTCTGCACTGAAGAACATGGCCGAGATGGAGCAGCCGAGGCAAGATGGGTCAAAGTCAGAGTGGTGGCCATGGTCCTGGAGGTGGCAAGAAGGATGACAAGGATAAAAAGAAGAAATATGAACCTCCTGTACCAACCAGAGTGGGGGAAAAGAAGAAGAAAACAAAGGGACCAGATGCAGTCAGTAAATTACCACTGGTGACACCTCACACTCAGTGCCGATTAAAATTGTTGAAGTTAGAAAGAATTAAAGACTATCTTCTCATAGAGGAGGAATTCATTAGAAATCAGGAACAAATGAAACCATTAGAAGAAAAGCAGGAGGAGGAAAGATCAAAAGTGGATGATCTGAGGGGGATCCCAATGTCAGTAGGAACCTTGGAAGAGATCATTGATGACAATCATGCCATCGTGTCTACATCTGTTGGCTCGGAACACTATGTTAGCATCCTTTTCTTTGTAGACAAGGATATGCTGGAACCAGGCTGTTCGGTCCTGCTCAACCACATGCTGTGGTTGTGCATGCTGTGATAGGGGTGCTGATGGATGACACAGATCCCCTGGTCACAGTGATGAAGGTAGAAAAGGCACCCCAGGAGACCTATGCTGATATTGGGGGCTTGGACAACCAAATCCAGGAAATTAAGGTACAACTGGGA